>JAWDGP010001087.1:622500-765000 GCA_033675545.1 Elysia crispata | reverse complement strand
TATTTATTGCAAGCAAAACATTTTCTCTGACGTCACTTTCGAGGGTCTTATGTAGACATATTCACTTGCTTTTACATCAATCTTTTGGTTGAAGATGCACAACGGAAAACTTTCGCACCATCGCACGACAGGATCAGTTTTTTGATAAAGTGAGCCTAGAGAAAAGAACCAATTCCCATGGGAATGACATACTCCCTACACCCTTCCCTGACATAACTCATCGCTCTATGGTTCTATCTTGAACTACATTAGGTAAATAACATAAATTACAATAATTGTTCATTGCTCCGTTAGGAAGGCACTACCCGATCTTCTTAATTCTTGATACAACTAATAAAAGAACTATAAATTTTACGAAATTCAGTTGCATTAGTGTTATAAACGGTAATGAATCCTCCATTTTTTTCTTTGATTATGATCAGTTGCAATATACATAACAAAGTAACCCGTTTCTGATATTTCGATTTCACACTTATTACATTGTCTTTTCTGTCTGTGCTATTTTATGATTGTTGTTCTCTTATCTATCTATATGTCTTTTATCGATTTCTGTCTGTTGTATTATTATTTCATTTCTTCCGTCTCTTTCTTCCTCTCTGTCTTTTGTCCGTCGGCCTGTTTGATTATACGACTTTAAGGAAGATGCCAATCTCTGCCTCTTAGACTCTTTTTTTCCTTGTTTTCCTCTTGTTTTCCTTATTTGATATAATATGCTCGATTTTGCAACACCTTTTTTTTTAAATATATCCACTGTCTTCTCTTCTCTTCTTTTCATTCCATTCTGGCCTTGCTTTTAACATAAAAAGCCCCTCTCTCATTTCTTTACCTCCCTCCCTTTCTCCCTCGCTCCTCTCTCCTCCACACACGCACTCTTTTTCTTTCTTTCCCTTTTTCTTTCACGTACCTACAGTCTCAGTTTTCTACTCTCTCTATTTCTTTCTCTCCTTCTCTTTGCGCCTCCCCCACCCCCTTCCACTTTCTCTCTCTCTTCCTTTCTCTCTCTCCTGATCTGTATATCTATCTATATCTATCCTGTTTCTCTCTCTCTCTCTCCGTTTTTAACCATCCTCTAATGTTATTTTTTTACACTTTAACTCTTTGTCATCACTTCCTGTCTTTCCTCTGCCAGTCTCACTATCTGTGTGAGTTCACCTATTTCTATCTCATGTGTCTCAAATTCAGTCCTGTAGCTTTTCTCATCTTCACAAAATCATTTTTTCTTTATTTAAAGTTCTTTTTTTTTCTTTTTGATTATCTGTTTACAAACAGCCTTTTTTTATTCTTTTATCTTAATTAGATAAATATCAAACAAGTGAAAAAAGATAAGCCGAGGTGAGGAAATTCCACCACCCAGACTTGTCGGCATCATGTGCTAAAATCATCGTCATTGTTATTACTTTTATTAATTAATCATAAAAAGCCCATGGGTCTTCCCTTCATTGATCGTAGATAAATAATTATGCAAGGAAGGCACCGGCCGTGTGTTTTCATGCAACCCGTTCGCATCGCCAAGTTTCTGATGATTAATAGACCGTTTTTTAATATTTTGTATACGTTAGAGGCAGCCCACCGAAATTAATGTGTCAGTTTCGTTTCTGATATTTTTTATTATTATTTTCACCACTTTCTTTCTAATATCGTTTTGTTTGTTTTTTGTTTTTTGTTTTTTTCACTTTTTAAGGGGCTGGCTTCGAGTGGCTTGTCTTGTTGTGTAGAGAGATGGACAGCAAAAAAATTAAAGGTGGTTTCCGTTTCAATTTTTGTGTCGTCTTTTGGCATTTTTTTTTCTTAGATCTGCCGTGCTAGGAAAAGGGGGAAAGATTGATTGCTGCGTTGACATCAGTTAAAATATTTTGACAGGAGTTTGTAAGGTAACCAGACCCACGACTATACATACATCCCAGACCCGTGCTTTATTAAAGAGATAGGGGATAATAAAAAGCTATGTCTCTGAAATATACGGTTAGAATGAAAATGTGTCTACAACATGATTATGAACTGATGAGCTTATATTAAATTAAGACTTAGTGGTCCCGGCTTTGGCGCTTCTGTGTATAAACATTGCCTGGTGTTTCCCTGTATTTGTTTAGGACGGGAGCACTGAACGCATGAGCGAAAGATGAGTTTATGGAGAAGGCTGGCGTTTTTCACCTTGTACACTTATCAAGACCGGGTGTTAGGTGCTCTCATTATGATGGTTGCACTCTTAGTGTCTTGAACAGATTTTCAGTATTTGTATAACATCTTTGGGGTGTCACAATAGTTAAGTTTGATGGAAATAGGGTGCTGCCAGTTTTTAATAGCGAAAGAGGTACTCTCTTCACTCTTTAGTTTAGTCAATGTTTATATTAAAAAATTAAATCTTAAAAAAGATTGAAATGAACTCCAGTGAATATTCAAAGAAAGCATCAGATAAAATAGATAAAATCAAAATCAAGACTTCAGAGATTTGATTTACTCATAGTCTTTGGTAGAAGTATGCATGCTTTTGGAAGCAATATGAAATGAATTTTGAATATCTTAAATTCAGAATGTCTGTATCTCTGAATCTTTTTCCGCCTCTCTTATTCTTTACACTGTATCTTTCTCTCCCCCTCTCCTCTCCCTCTCTCTCTCTCTCTCTCTCTCTCTCTCTCTCTCTTTCTCTCTCACTCTCTCTTTCTCTTATTTTCTCTCTTACGCTTTCTTACATGAAAGCTATATCTATCTACCGAAGCAATGTGCACTGAAACGGAGACCTCAAAGGAAAAAAGCATGAGGTGGAGGAGAAATTAAAAATAAAGACAGACCCAAAGTGAGAAGCGAATAGATATATTAACAGACAGATAGACAAGTATGCAGGTGGACACAAAACAAATGGCCGTATAGAATGCTTTAGAGGGGACCAGAGAAGGGCCAAAAGAAAGAGAAGGAATAAAAACTTACTTTGTCAAAATGTGGGAAGTGACTTTAGCAGCAATGGTATGTATTTTGCTCAGTACTTGTATTGATGAAAAATTTAAACTTATATTTCTGAAAATGTTTGGCAATTTGATTATTTAGTTTGAGTCATGAGGTAAGTGATTGTAGAATATCATTTCTTTGATCTGTTATAATATAAACATGCCTTTGTCTCAGTATTCAAAAAGAAATATTTTAAGTCAAAGAAATTTTCAAAATCCCATTAGATGGCACAACCGATTTATGAGGCCGACGGTGGTGGTTTTAGGAATGGCCTTGGAGCTCATGGTTCTGTTGGTGGTAGTTATGATGGTGGGGATGAAAATAAAGATGGTAATGGACATAGTTTGGGTTTTAAAGGTGAGGCTGATGATGATTATTAATATTTTCATCATAATGAACACGCTGATTGCAATAAGTTTGTTGATCTAAGCGCACAGATACGCTGACGAAGCCCGAGAAAATTTGACGCCAAAACATTTAATATATACCATGCAATCTATCCCAGTGAGTGGAACTTACATGTGGCCAGAAACTTAATAATCAAAATAGAGACTATCATGGCTCCGAGGTTCACAGTATAGTGAAAAGATCTGTAATATTGCTTTTGCTGAGGAAAAGTGGATGCAACTTTTGAAGTAATTATTGTGGAAGTGTGAAAGAGACGACTTGTTCTGGAACTTGAAAGACACGAGATATATGGATAAATCTGGTCTTCATTTTTAAAGAGAATGATCTTGTTTAATGGCATGATAAAGTCATATTGAGAACTTATCATTATTTGAAGTTGAACCCCGCCAATTGTTCAAGAATAACAAATATTGTCATAATATATAATTGCTAGTTACCAAAATGGAAAGATATTCTTCACCCATAACAAAGTACCAAAATATTTATAAGGACTTGAAATCCGCTTTTTTGCAAATTTTGGTTCTTTACACTCCTAGCATTCTTTGCTTGGTTGGATTTTTATAACGCACTCTTTAGTGTCGGGCACATTTTTATTTTTTAAGAAGTTAAGCAATTCCTCTTCTCTAAATTTAGCTCGGTTTTCTCCACTAAAAGATCTAGAAGTTTAATATAAAATTATGGTTCATATGTAAAAAAATCATAGTAAAAACTAATGTATTCAGAACATTACTATCAGAGGTTTACACGCATCCTCTGGCGCTTAAATTGACTGGCCTTCTATTATCTTTGTTTCCAAATTCTTATCATGTCAAGGTATTTTTCTTTTTTTAAGCTTTGAGCCTCTTCCAGTCTGCTTTGCTATGAAGTTTAACTACTCTGATTGATGTGAGGAGCCTCAATAAATTACAGCATCAGGCTTAAGTTTTGATTTCCTGATTGGAATTGGACGACTGTTCCACTTTGTAGGATATGCTGAAATTTTCCAAGCGTCAAAGTCACTTTGAGGAATTTTTGTTTTGTTTTTTGTTTTGACCGTCTTTCATGATAAAATACCCGTGAAGTTGCCTTAGTCAAAATCAACAGATCGTTGAAGCACTGTTTTGGCTTAATGTATTCCGCCCAAACATTAACTACAGACTAGCTTTGTTGTCTGACTGTTTGTCTGTCATGGCAACGTGGGCATAAAAGGTCTTGCTTTTAACAGAACACAAGAATTGTGTTCAAAGGCAAGAGGTCATACTCTGATCTAATGGTGTGGCATGCATGCTGACACTGTATATAAGTTAAGTAATCTCTGTTGGGCAGTATCCCAATCAGTTCATTGTCCTTGTTGGGATTCTAAATGGCATTTTCGTTACGTCATAAATATTCATTAACCATGTCTCTTTTCGCTTTGCCATGAATGTACCCAATCCTTTAAAGCCAGACTGTATCTCGCTCATTATTTTTTTATCCAGAGGCATTCTTTGATCTCGTCTCGGGTTCGACAACTTACGTTTTTTTCTGCTGTAATTCCTGATTGGACAGTTTTCACCGCTGGATCATCCGTGTCTTCTAACACCACAATTAGCCGTATGGCTTTGTTACACCTAATAACACTCAAAATGAACCTCAAAATTCCAATGACAAATTAAAGTTTGCTATGAGACAACTTATTGCGACTTTTGTTTGACTCGGAGGAACCTCTTGTCACTTCCTTGTCCATTTTGTTTGGGCCTTTGTTTTCCAGAAGATAGGTATTGGCATGAATCATCAGCAATGTATTTTGATTCTCCATGCATTGCAATTGTATTTACTAAAGACCAATTGTCTTTCAGTAGTGTACTCTGTTATTTCAAAAATTTCTTTAGCGTCTTAATAAAGGAATCTTACCATTTTAATGCTGTTATCTCCTTTTTTTTTATTGACTGCTGGTATTTGCTACTTGACTACATTAAACATTACCACCTCACTCATGATTTGCCTCGCCTGATTGAATGCCTTCAATACTTCTTTGGGCTTGAGTTTCACCCTTAACCAAGTCTTAGAGACATTTTTTTTTCGAAAATGATATGAATCTTATTTGGGATATTTTACCTTCTCTAGCTATTCCAAGTTCTAGGTTGTTTCAGTCACTTGTATGCTTGGGAAGACAACTGAATTAGTCGTCTGGTATGATCTGAACAAGCAATATCATGATGACCATCATTTGTTATTTTATCGACTAATTAGCATTTGCTGAATATAATCTTTTGACAATCTTTGAAACTCCAGGAATATTTATCTATTGAAAAGAGAGGTTTTATTAAAACCTTTTCTATCAGGAACTTTGTTGCGTGGGATACTATGACTGAGAACTCGATTTCTCCTCACATTTAACACAGATAATGGTCGAAATTGATTTATGGCTTTCGAATTTCGATTCTTGAAAATATACACTCCTTCTATACTCATGTATTTTACACAAATTTTACAGTGTTGTTTCACTCGCTTCGAGATATTTTGAGCAGTCTCTCTAGTACGTTGGGGCCTCTCGGGTACAGGAAGTAAAGCACTCCTTGGAATATGGAGCTGACTTGTCTCTCACTTTGTTTACAACTGCTTTGCTTTATTTCAGGCTTGGGCTTTTCGATGAGATTTATCTCGTGAGCAGCCGGCCATACAAGACCAGCAATTTCATCCTCATTCAGCGATATCTCTCCGTCGGAATCAGAGTGTTTTTCCTCAGATGATTTTCCGAATCTTCTTACTCGTCTCCCAGAGAATCAGATATTGGTTGCTGAAAGAATAAACTTGCTCATCGGAATGGGCCAGAGGGTACTGACTGTTTTATTTTTAATTTTCTGTTTCTTCTTCTTCTTTTGATTCCGTCTTTCCTTGGCGGATTCTGGTCCCCTTTAGTGCTGAGTGCCTAAATTTTTGTTTTCTCCATTGTTCCAAGAGTCCATTTCTTTCTTCTTCTTCTTCTTCTTCTTCTCCTTCTTCTTCTTCTTCTTCTCTCTCTCTCTCTCTTTCTCTCTCTCTCTTTATATATATATATATATATATATATATATATATATATATATATATTATATTGTCATTCAAGTTGTCAGTTTTACATTTTCTATTGCTTTTCTCTTTCTTGGTATTGTTTATCTCTTAACGTATCGAGGCATGTTTTTATACAATTTGTAAACTTGTGCTCACCGTACGCTGATTCTGAGGAGCGTAATCAGGTTGAGATTCAGAGCTTATCATATCAACCTAAATAACAATTTTAATAAACCGTATAATTCTATTCTTATCTTAACCGATAAAAGTTTTTCCTGCCCCAAAAAAGTAAACAAATGTCCTTCTTCTGCTTATAAGTACAACTTTCCTGCCCAAAAAAGGAAAGAAATGCCCTGCTTCTGCTCATAAGTACAACTTTTACTGATTGCTCACTTGTAATGCTTTATGAACTAAGTTTAAATATTTTTTTATTTATTGACAATGGAAGGAAAAATATTAAATTTTAGTGTGGCACGCTGTTCAAAGGTAATAACTTGTCGCATTCGATGAGACGTTATAAAGTTGACTACAAGTTGGTTCCGAGACGTAAATCGACCTCAGTGGAAGCAGGCGCCGCTGCATGATTGACAACTGGTGAGTTGGGGAGAGGGGGGGAGGGGAAGCTGCGTGATGATTGGATTACACCCGATCGTTCTTCTGCTCGCTCTCTCTCTCTCTCTCTCTCTCTCTCTCTCTCTCTCTCTCTCTCTCTCTCTCTCTCTCTCTCTCTCTCTCTGTATCTATCTATCTATCTATCTATCTATCTATCTATCTATCTATCTATCTATCAATCTATCTATCTATCTGTCTATCTATCTATGCCTCTCTTTCTTTCCCTATGTAGGTGTCTCTCTCTTTATTTCATTCACTCTCTCTCTCTTTCTCTCTCTCTCTCTCTCTCTCTCTCTCTCTCTCTCTCTCTTCTCTTTCTTTCCCTCCTTTATCTTTTGCTTCTTATTCCTTTTTTTCACCTCTCTTCTCTCTCTTTCTCTCTCTCCCTCTCAATCTCTCTCTTTTTTTTTCTAACCTTTTTACCTCTCCCTTTCTCACTCACTCTTACCCTCTCTCTTTGTCTCTCTCTCTCTCTCTCTCTCTCTCTCTCTCTCTCTCTCTCTCTCTCTCTCTCTCTCTCTCTCTCTCTCTCTCTCTCTCCTTCCCGCTCTCTGAATGTTATGTGTATGTTTGTATGTTTATTATAACCCCAACATCCGCTCTCAACTTAAGTCGTTATTCTTCAGTCCTATGTAGATTAATTGCAATGTTTTCTTGTTGTTGTTGTTGTTTTTGTTGTTTTTGCTGCTGCTGCTGCTGCTGTTGTTGTTGTTGTTGCTGTTATTTATTTTATTTTTGGTTTTTTTTCCGGGAAATGGGTCAATTTCTTTTAATGCCCAGCACGTTCTTTTAATTTTTTTTTTTTTTTTTTTTTTTTTTTTGGATTTTTTCTTACCGCCTCCTTCCTCAAAAAAAATCAAAATTTTCTCTCTATCTCCCTCCCTCTTACTGAATCATTGTCTTTCTCTTTTCTCTCTCTCTCTCTCTCTCTCTCTCTCTCTCTCTCTCTCTCTCTCTCTCTCTTTATCTGTTCTCTGGTTTCACCTTTTTTGCCCTTCTTCTCCCTTCTGCCCTTCTTTGTCTCCTTCTCTTTCTCTCTCTCTCTCTCTCTCTCTCTCTCTCTCTCTCTCTCTCTCTCTCTCAACCATTTCCTCTCTTTCTCTGCGTTATCTCTCTCTCCCGCTCCCTCTCCCTCTTCCCTTTCAACCGTCTCTATTATTATCTTTCTCTTCCTCTCCATATGTCCGTCTGTCTCTCTTTCTCTTTCTCTCTCTCTCTCTCTCTCTCTCTCTCTCTCTCTCTCTCTCTCTCTCTCTCTCTCTCTCTCTCTCTCTCTGTTCCTCCCAGGAGTTGAGTAGCGTCTCAATTAGCGCGATTAGATGTCGACGCTGGAGAGAGGCCCGAATCCTCCAGAGAGGGGGCGACCGACGGGCAACTGTACCACTCCTTGATTGGATTTACTTCCCGACCCAAACTGTTAGATCGTTAAGGAGAAGAGAGAGAAGGAGAATAAATACTGTGGAGCGAGTATAGAAGAAATGAAAAGGAGAGGGGTGGGTTATGCATCTGTGTACTTGTGTAGTTAGGGGAGGGTATGGGGTGTTATCACAATTGAAGTCCAAATTTCGAATTCCTTTGCTTCCAGAGAAATGCATTAATATTAGGATAAAAGTTATCCTCATGAGAGGCAAAGTAACCAGAAAACAGCGAGGGATAAAAGTAAGTGGTAAGAGCATGAGCTAAACAAGTTTAAGATAAGTATTAAAGATCGGAGATAGCGGAGGAATAAAATAGACGCTTAGGCTGACAGACAAACAGGCAGTAAACAGACAGATAGAAGGAAAGAAGGAGCATATCATTTTAAATTCCAAAAAAGTTTAAGCATGAAGGAAAGATTACTTCGATGACACTTTGGCAATGTCAAATTCTTACAGACAAAAAAAAAAGTTTAAGATATTAGCACCTCATGGCTGGAACGAAAGGAGAAAAGGAGAAATATTTATGCCCTGGCTCCTTATTCGCTTTGGAGTAAAAATAAAAATCAAACCAGATGACGGGCAAAAAAAAATAAAAGATTCGCCGGCTCGATCATAACGATCTTTGATCTCCGAAAATATTCAGCTAGAAGCTTTTTTTTTTTTTTTCAATTTTTAAGAAAACGAGTTTTAAATTAACTTCTTTTTACTCTTTTTATTACATTTTTGGTACTGTTATCTCTGAAAATGCAATATAAATATGGGTTCAGAGAGGGTAAAAGGGGGAGAGGGAGGGAGGGCAGGGTCTTAGGGTAAGTGCATTTCTTGGTGAAATAAATTAAAGAATAGAAAAGAATTAGGGATTTATTTTCGTAGGAGTGTGGCGAGGGTTTTGATTGGGCTGTGCTTACAAGTCTGGTATCGTTGATTAAAGAAAAATGTAAAGAATTTTTGAAAATTTGATTTTTAACAAAAGAAAATGATTCGCCTGCTTTAGGATGGTAGAGAAAGAAAGAAATGTGTTTTTTCATGCTACAGCAATAAAAGGGCAGGTAAATACGACTGCGATTGCAATGAGACGATTATAGAACCTTATCAACCAAGCTTAGCATTAAGAAAAATAATCTTCAGGCTCCTGAAGATCATAGATTTATCACAAAAAAAAAATATAAAAATTCCACACTGGCATTTTTTTTTTAATTGTTAACATGTACTTTTTAAGTTAACATTATTCTCCTCTTACGTCAATAATTTGCATGTTCCCACCTCCAGAACTTGTAGTGTAGCCTACATAAGGTATGCAATTTGATGTACTATGTCCTTACATATTTACAAAAGAAGCTTTAGAGGAAACTAATACATTTTTTTATTTCTAGTTACTCTAGTGCTATAAGTTTTAGTGATGCAAGAACCGGCTTATTAGATGTGCTATTTATAAGGTCGGATTTTGATTGAGACTGAAATCTCGGAGAAATAAAATATTTTGATTACTATAATTGGCTTTTTTTTCTGTTTACAAATAATTTTAGATGAAACTGAAGCAGTGTCAGTAGCTGTAGCTGAAAATTGCGCTTATAATAAAAGAACGATCCATAGAAAAAGCCATGATGGCCAAAGTAGACTCAGTTCATGTTATGTGTGTGCAAACGTTATGTTCTGGGTTCTTAGTGAAATCATCAGGAATTTTTGTGTAAGTTTTTTTCCTGTTATCTTTTTTTTTAGCTTAACTGCAGCAGGTTTCTGGAAAAAAGCACTTATCCATCTAAACAGTAGTAAAATATATCTGAGAAAATGTCTGTAGTATCTCATAGGTCTTCGAAACATAGCAAACTAAACTTTGTAGAACTTACGCAGTCATGCATTTTCTTGGGATCTTAAAAGCAATGAGTTCGAGTTGTTTTGCTCCCAGGGATATCCTCGCATTTCTCGGTCTATGTCAAAACAATCACTCAAGACAATTTAGATATGTTTGATCATGGACTAGAGTAAATGACTCGTTTCATGACAGTTGACAAGCTTCTCCATTAAGTTTATCCATACCCGTAGATGAAAAGTATACTATTTGACAATACAGCATTTTTTTTTTTTTTTTTTTTTTGGGGGGGGGGGCGTATCTTACAAGTGAAATTTTAAAAAAAAAACGTTAGCGACAATTGTCAGGTTACTTTTAGTTTTATTACCGAAACAGTATTGTTTAGTACGCTAATCACTAGAGTTCCAGAGAGAGGGTCTATATCTAGGTTTCCTTGAGGAAGCTTTATATTTAGCTGATTAACAAATTGAATGATCTCCTGAGTCCATATTACTGTTTCCTCTTTTTTTCAGGGTGATGTTATCCTACACGAAAAGCAGGGTTGGATTATTCTCTCTGAAAGGAAACATGTGTGAATTAACTCCGGATGTAAAATTCACGAAGATTTCGTAGCACGAACAAAACTTTCTTTCAATTTCTTAAACTGAATCTTTCGAATTCTAAAACTTTTGTCCTGACAAATTCGTTTTCACCCAAACAGAAAGCTTACTGAAAATAGATGAGTTGCTTCGATTTCCGTAAGACTGTTTACTTTATTATTTTTTTTTTTTAAAGGAAACACTGAAAAATAAGAGAGTTAAGGGAACCATTTATGATTTTCTTCTTTTCATGTCCTCTATTTTTTACGAGACGAAATTCTATCCAACCGCAATATAAAATTACGGTTCCACACTCAAAGCACTGTCCAAACCATCGCAGAAACCTTAGAATTATTGGCCGGCGAGCTTGAAATGGAAATATTATGCAAAGGGAAGTAATTAGGTTTTCAGTGAATTACGGACAAACCGGAACTGGTAGTGTTTGAATCGGCGAGTCTTGTTGAAGACAAAATGGAAGGGGGTCTGGGAAACCTGTTATTATTTACGCAAAGAAGGGCTGCGGGTATCTCGCCGACTCTGTTTCGACCATATCACCGGAGGGAACGCTAGTGCGTGCCGAGGTATTGGGGAAGCCAATTTATTCTAGTCTGCTCTCTAAATAAAAAGAGCGACTGGAGAGAGGGAGCTCTAGGACGGCGATACAGACAGCTAGAAGAGGACGTGGTGACAGAGCCAGGGGAATAACGTAGAGCAAATTTGGTGGGGACAATAACTATGATGAAATGAGAATGCTTGTTGCCACACAGGAAGAAAACAACTAGTTAAAAATATCAAAGCAATGATCAACACTGTATACGCCTTCGTGTTGTCTAAAACATAAATTAATATATAAAGCGTGATTTATACCAAAGTGAGATTTTTTTCGGCTTTTTTTTTTAGTTTAAGAAACTGTAAATCTGTTGAGTTGGAGCTGTAAGATTCAGTCGGTCAATTACTTTCAATATAGAAATTTTTGGAGTCGACAAAATTGACTGTGGTAATGTGAGTAATAATTTAGACAGGAAAAAGATCAGCATTGTGTGTGTAGGTGTTGGACTTAAATAAGAGACATAAAGAATAAACATGAGCAGTGGCTATACTAATGATGTTGATCAGTTCCGATCTCCAAAAACGTCTAAAGTACCATGGTCTGTAAACATTATAAAATGGGACACTGTATACAAATACAGAAAAAAACATGAGCAGCTGACTATACTAATGATGTTGATCAGTTCCGATGCCCAAAAACGTCTAAAGTACCATGGACTGTAAACATTACAAAATGGGACACTGTATACAAATACTATGGACAAGTGTTCTTGTCCGACGCTTTACTTTAATACAATTCAAGAATCCGTATAAGACATCACTCTTGTTTAATGCCAGCTTGTCGAGGTATTTGTTGTTTTTTTTTAAGTTACAGATTGTCCATGGTAAACAGCGACGAATGAAGGCCACCTTAAGTATATGCTGTGCAAAGAGCCAGTAGCATAATCTACTCTCTTGCATGAAACTATTACCCATTCACCTTTGAGAGAAATGGCCATTAGTGTGCGCACTGATAGACCTTTTTGTAAACATCAGTGAAACTTGTTCCATATTGACATGTGCTCTTTGAGATAAATCAACAGTTGCAAGTGTTGCGATTGCTGGTCTCAGTAGAAGGGAATCCATGGGAGGACACTGAGAGTAGGAGGCTAAAGATCCGCACCAAAGTCCACTGATTGCTATTTAAGTTTTGCTGTACCCGATTTCTCGATTTTCCCCGTTACTTACTAAATAAATTAAACTCATTGTGTATGACTTACATATTTCCATATGCCTTTCGATAATTTTTTTTGTAACTTGTTGGTTTCTCTGTGACCGAATTACTTGCATAAAATTCTAAGAGTGAATTGAAGAGGGGGGGAGGGGAGAGAAATTATTGAGCGAAACGGTGGAACATTTCCATTTTTATTTTTATAATATTTAAGTCGAGCATTTATTCGAACAAGGTTCAAGGCAATCAAAATAACCATTAGGCCCACATGTCTTACCAAATGCTTCTACATGCATTCAGTGAAAGTGCCCTAAATCTGAAAAAAAAACAAAAAAAAAAACAAAAAAAAAAAAAACACGTGCAACGCTATGCTTTTAATAGCTTTATGCCAACAAACTCGCCCTTGTACCTAATATTGTAATACCCTGAGAGAAATATTTACTAGATGCATTACAATCATTTTGCACGTTGATAAAATATCATTTGAATTGCGGTGGAAATATAGTCATATAAATTATTTTAGCATAATATCCATGTCATGATTTGAAAGCTGCGCACTCTGCAGCTAATTTTTTGTGTAACTATATAAGAAAATAAAGCAAATGTTTATTTGCAACCCTAAAGAGGCAATGACTAGTGGCACAATGACACTCTAGTCTTCTACAGTCACATAGACTAAGAATAATATGGTTGATCAAGTGAAATCTGATCTACCACCAGATAGCCTCAGCTTATTCCGAGATTCTTTCGCGTAAAAGTCAACGTCAGTCTAAAACTCTGTCGACTCAGCCTAATGGTTACATTAATGACTAAAATTGGCCAGTAAAGATTATGTTGAGAAGCAGACAGTGGCCGGGATTTGTGGGATTTACGTCACATTAGGTGATGAGTTGTGTCAACATTTTGAAATAAATCCTATTTAGCAGACACTGAAACTAATCTGAAGACAAAAATAATTTATTAACGATGCTTTGTTTATGAATGTCGCAATTTTATTACGCTTTGCTTTGCGGTATCTTTTTTTTTTATTAATCTCAACGTAGGTTCTAATTTTTTTTCCCCTTTTTCATTGGTCTGGTTTCTCTGACTGGCAATATTTTTTTAATTTTGTCCGGCCATTCTAGACAGAATTCTGCTTCACCGAGGCCGTGTTTTGATTTGGATGTTCCGCGACCGAAGCTACATTCAACCATTCGATTTGATTTCGGAGTTGATCGCGGTTCCTTCGGCAATCTTCTCAGAGGAGTAATGAGGGAGGAGAAGAGAGAAAACTAACTAACGGGAAAGGGAGAGAACAAGCAAGGCTTAATCGAGTCAGCACTAGGAAATAATTGGAGTAGTTCTTCGTTGGATTCGAAGAGGAATTATTTATAGCGTATTGTACTGTTGGAGGTGATAGTGGTGATGATAATGTTAATGTTGTTGCTGTTGTTGTTGTTGTTCTTGTTGTTGTTGTTGTTGTTGTTGTTGTTGTTGTTGTTTTTATTGTTTGTTTGTTTGTTTTTTTAATTGATCCTGTTACTTTGATGTTATTTTTGCTAGAATGCAAATGATATTGTGCATTTTTTTAATGTAAATTTAAAATGTTGAAATGAGATACATGATGTACATATAAAGTTGGACTATGGCTTGAGATTTCTCACTGCGACAATCTACATGTATTTTATTTGTTGTAGTTTTTTTTTTATTTTCATGTTGTTGTTTGTTGTTTTTTTTTTAACAAATGTTAAATTCTGTAAACTTTATCACATACGTTATGTTTATGAATAAAATAAACAAAATTGGGCAAACTTATTATTATGCAGTTTGCCTCTAATTTCCTTTCACGAGTTAAGTGTTATAACATATAGGTTGCCGCTTGTTAAATCTAGATATTTGTTAACTTTTCACATGCTTGTAAGATAGCACTATCATTTGCTCTCTCTCTCTCTCTCTCTCTCTCTCTCTCTCTCTCTCTCTCTCTCTCTCTCTCTCTCTCTCTCTTCCTCTCTCTTCTCACCTCTCTTCCTCCCTCTAAATATTTCTCTCCTCCCTACCTCTCCTCTCCTCTCTCTCTCTATCTATCTTTCTATCTATCTCTTTCTCTTTTCTTTCACCAACTAATTCGTCATCACGAACAGAAGTCTTGCATGGGAACTCTAGAGGAACGTAAAGAGAAATCGTTGCCGTAGTCTATTGACAGGAGCCTGTCAATGGGGGGCTACTGGCTCCAAATGGATTCATTCAATCAGGAGGGTGGTGCCCGCAGCAGAGTGAGGGGGCTTTGCTCTTGTTACAGCACTGCGATAGAATTGTGACAGCAAGGGGGGAGAATTGGAAAGGTTGAGGGGAGATATATTCTCTACATTGAATTTAAGAAAGGGAGGGTGTGGAAAGAGAGAGAGAGAGAGAGAGAGAGAGAGAGAGAGAGAGAGAGAGAGAGAGAAGGAAGGGGAGGGGACAGAAAATATACCTTCAAACAGAGAGAAGTCAACGAAGCAACAGATCGACCGACAGGAAGAAATACACAGTCAAGACCTCAGGGCAAAAGATTGAATCTGTTATTATAAAGATTGAGTTTTGAACTCACATAGATGTAAAGAGAGATAAGAAAACGAAAACGTGTTTTTATAGCGGGCATGCTGACTAAAATAGAGATAAATGTTTTTATTTATTTGTAAATATTCGTTTACCATTTTTTTTTCTTTTGGATAATGTGGCTGCTTGTTATGAGTTGTCGTCATCGAAGGCAGTGCTCATGAAGTTTCATCGAGTGCTGTTTTATAATGATTGTATTGAAAGCTAATGTGGCTATTTTGATGATTATGACCATGATGATATTTATGTTGCTGATAACTGTAGCGATGTTGGGGGTGATGATAAAGAGTAGGAGGAGAGGTAGGGTATATAAGGGTGAGCATGGATAGAATTGTTGTGATAGGCTAAAAATAGATAGGGGAGGAGAGGGAAGCCCAAAAAATCATAATCGACTGTATTTCATCAAAGATATTGTCTTTCAAAAAAGAAGGTGAAAACGCGCATACGGGGGGGGGGGGAGCATGTCGACAAGTAAACTATGAAAGTTTTTTTATGTTAAAACATTAATGTCGTCTTGGATTATTAGAAAGATAGCGAAAAAAAATAAAAATATGGGTAGGATATGTATTCAAATCCATAAAAACTGCACAAAATTTTGCAAGTAAAATAATTTTAATTTTTTTTTCAGGAAACGAGACAAAAGCATTTTTATTATAGAAGCCAAATCATAAGTCCATATAAAATTATGGCACTGGCCAGGTGCATAATAGTCCTATGTGTGATTTTAGTAAACTTGATAGATAGGAGATCAAGATGTTTGCATAATTATCTCGCTACCTATTATCCGTTTTGCCTGTGGAGAGTTGCAGCGTAATGCGACGGCAGCTTGGATAAGTTTGAATGTTATACATCTCTGCAAAATTTATGTTTTGTTATGATAAAATTTTTAGATAGAAACCAACTGCTCAACATAATCGCAACAATCGTAAACGAAGATGAGCTGAGAATAATACGCATTCTTTTGAGCAATACAAAAATAAAAACAAGAATCAATGGCGCCACAAAAACAAATACATTTATAAGCAATGTCGGGACTCCCCAAGGAGATAGCCTTAGTCCAGTCCTTTTTATTGTCTATCTAGAACACGCTCTGAAGGAGGTCAGAACCACACTACCCAGACCAATAGTGAAATATGAAAAAGAAATTCCAAACGAGATAGCTTACGCAGACGACGTGGATTTTATCGGACAGGACTACGTTAACATCAACGAAATCCAAGAAACGCTACATAAGTACCAACTAAAAGTAAACACAGACAAAACAGAATTCACAGCTCTTTCAAAAAACGACTGGAAAAACGCAAAGAAAGTGGGCTCACTCATTGGTGATCTCGAGGATGTAGAAAGGAGAAAACAGCTCTCCACCGCAGCCCTCAACAAGCTTTACCACGTGTGGATGAAAGGAAATAAACTCAAAACCACAACCAAAATACAACTTTATAAGTCCCTTGTGAAATCCATACTACTATACAACTGTAGCACATGGGCACTGACTCTCACCGAAGAAGAGAAAATAAACGCTTTCCACCGAAAACAACTGAAAAAGGTCCTAAACATTAAATTTCCAGTAAAAATCACAAATAAGTCACTGTATAAAAAATGCCAGGAAAAGCCCCTCTCGCTGCAAATTCTAAAAGCCCGGTGGAACCTCTTTGGGCATATTCTTCGTAGAGACAGCGACATCCCTGCCAACAGAGCAACAAGAGCCTACTTCATCCAATATGGCCACAAACTAAGAGGACGGCCGACAACAACTCTCCCAATCGTACTGAACAGAGATCTAGGACTAATTGACCATTTTAGACTCCATTCAACCGATGATCTGGCCAAAATCACTGAGCTCGCAAAGGACAGGAAACAATGGAGAGAACTCTCTGCGAGGATAGAGAAAGCTGCCGAAACGTCACAGACGGTGAACTGGGATGCGACACGGCAATAAGTCAGTCAGTATGATAAAATCGTCATTTCTGCTTATAGAGAGAGAGAGAGACAGAGAGAGAGAGAGAGAGAGAGAGAGAGAGAGAGAGAGAGAGAGAGAGAGAGAGAGAGAGAGAGAGAGAGAGAGAGAGAGAGAGAGAGAGAGAGAGAGAGAGAGAGAATGAGAGACAGAGCGATGGACAGAGTTTTGACGAAATACATGACAAATCGCCAAAGAATTTTTTTAGATCCGTGATCAGCCAGAATATGCCGGAACCTAGACAGTGCTTTCGGAAGTATGGACAGTAAGGTCTACAATAATGCCACATACTAAAATCCCACACTTGATTCTGGTAATCGTTTTTATCCAGCTCTTAAGACAGTAGTCTTTCCTCAGTAGCAATCTAGATCTAGTAATAACTGTTTAGGGCCCTTCGAGTATCAGTAAAATGGAAAGTTTTATACTTAGATATGTCGTATATTTATCACATGAAATATTAAGGCCTAACGATTATTCGCAATTGACATAAAATCATTCGCATTAAACGAACTGAGAAACAGTCAATGTTCAGGACAAAAACAAAGTTGTAATTAACAGAGTAAAAAAAAAAATATTGTCCAAACGGTTTAAGTCAACCTTAATTGATAAAGTTTCGCAGCTGTCGGATTAAAGTCATTATAACGGAAACAATAATATATGTGTGTGAGAGAGAGAGGGAGACAGAGACACAGAGAGAGAGAGAGAGAGAGAGAGAGAGAGAGAGAGAGAGAGAGAGGGGGGGGGGGGGGGGAGATTGATCTTCTGTTTGAAAAACCGACTTTTGGTCGTTTTGGATCCTTTCTCTCACAATGGCGGCCTCCATCAGAACATGGTCTCATGCAACCACGACCTTCAACAAACTCTGTGCACTGAAGTTGCGATCTCCTAACCCATCATTGTGTCTTTTGCCACTTTATCAAGCAACAAGAACTAAACATGCGGGTAAAAAAGCACACTAATTGTATTTAAGGTGTTGAATTTTAGAGATAGCTATCAAAACTCATCTAAAAAATAATCCAGATTCTAGATCTAGACTCCAGGTTTGAAGTTGCGCTAGTTTAACTCCTTGAGATGAGCATTGTTCAGTGCCTGCTATGTTTCTAGGGTTCAGCTTCCTGCTAGCCGATGTCTCAGAATGAAAGCTTCGTTGCTGACGTTTAGATGGGAAAATTTTTGCAGAGGTCAAATTATAAGTTAGCAAAAGATAACTGGTGTTAAAATAAGATGAATGAGGATGGTGATCCTCTCAGAGCAACAGCTGAAATTGCAAAAAATTAGCCTCAACACAGTTTCTCTTTTTCGCCCAAGGCCTTGGCATCCTTAGCTGGAAACCCGGGATATTTTGATACGAGGAGATTCTGGAGAATCCTATGATGACTATTTTCAGAACTAAAACTACGCTAACAAACAGAAAAAGATAATAATATACATATTGTATATTCAACAAGTTTTGCACGGCCGGGTTGAGCAGTAAGGAGGGTTTTCAAGCAAGGCCGGTTTGGGCTGGGATAAGCTGAGGCCCTAGGCTTAATTTCGGCTGGGCTGGGCCAGGATAAATTTAAAAGGATTAAGCACAGGAATATGAATGATAGCCGATACAAAGCTTCTTTGGTATTATTGCAGTTATTGGCCCAACTCACTTTAGGCTTTAAATTTGTAAATTGCGTAATGAATTTGTTATGCTGATCACAAATATGAAGATTTTATTCATCGCAAATAAATACTTTTCAAGATATAGCATTTTTGTGTTGCTCTAAAATCCCATTAAACTACAAGTTTCATTTCGTCGAGAAACATTCAATTCTGAAGCCTAGCATGAGTAGGCCGATATCTGCAAATTTATTGGTTCTTTTTTGTAAGATAAATTGAGGTCAGGCTTAAGACTAGGAAGCCTCAATCAGTATATAATGTTTATTATGGAAAGAAAGAATTGTCACACCCAAAAACTGTCTTTGATATTCTACATCTGCGCTGTGAGCACTATGAATCAAACTATTTCTTTGATTATAATTAAGTTAAGAGAATTACCAGAGAAGGTCTTTTAGAATCTGTAATGTTATATTTAGGTGGCTTCACACTTTTTGAGACGGATCTAATAAGTTTGGCTTGGACCCTGCTCTAAATCTAGTCCTTACTACTTTTTGTCTAGAATTTAGGCCTACATCTTTCTCAATTTTAAATTTATTAATAATTTTCCGAAAAGCAAGTTAGATATCCGCACAGGTTTTGAAAAAATTTTCATGAGATATGTTGATAAAATAAAGTCTTGAATGGGGTTGGATATACATTTAATATATTGTGTACGTTCAAGTTACTCTAAGTCTTGGTTTGTGATTTATACATTTGTTCTTTTCAAATATTGTGTGATCTCATGGCTTTCTTGAATGACTGCAATATCAAGGGCTACAGAAAATTTTGGATGTCAAAATATAACAGCTTTTCAATTAGGTCTAAATATTTTTTTAGCGTAGAATCTACTTTTCAGTTTCATAAGAAGGATATTAACATTCAGATTTATTTCCTCAGTTCATATTCAGAGCAAGCAAGTTTCATTTCAGCATTCACCTTTCCGACCTCGGCCATTGCTTTTGTCATCAATAAATACCTCTTGTTGTCGAGGCTTTTCTACATCTGAATCAGAAGTACCTGCAGAGGAAGAAAAAGATGATGATTATCACTCTATCATCAAGGACACAGAGAGAGGGAAAGGTAGAGAACAAAAAATTAAAAATTGATGAAACTTCTTTTAATATCTAGCTTTGATAATCCATTTTTGAATAAATTGTGTGTTTTTTACCACTGTATAAGACATAATTTTTTACCTTTAAGAAGGCAGCAAAATTATAATTTTTGCAACTTTTGCACTTTGTCCAGAGATATTTCATTTTATAACTTATTTTTAAAAAGTCATCAAGCATTACACTGAGTTGTATCATCAATGGACTATAAAGCATGTCACCGAAACTGTAAAAAAATTGGTTTTCAAGGAATTGAAAGTATTTTGGTCAACCTAATGCTTTGAAAAACTTTGCCAATTTTCATGATTCACCTGGATCTATTTCTTAGTTAAAATGAGCCTTTGATAACAATGAAGGGTTAACTTAAATGCTTTTGTAGATTACATTTACATATCTTGAATTCCTCATAAGCCACAATATCCATTCATCATAATAGACCATTGATCTAACATCAGGTTGTTGTCTTTATTGCGATAAATTGATTGTCAATTTTTTATTTGAAAGAATAGCATAATTCTAATCTTTTTCAGTGTTAGAAAGGATAGGGTGGTTAAATACTTCCACAATTATTTGGAGACAGGAAGAGCTGAACAATTATAACATTGTATGAAGCCATTAGAATTACAGCCCTGGTTCTTATTATATACAAAAAACGGAAAACAACTTACAGCATTTGCTTTTTTACCTGTTGATCACAGCCCAGCAAATTTACTTTTTTTGATAACATAAAGATATATCAATGTGCGTTTAATTTTTTGGTAAATTTTTTTTTCCAGGTCCATCAGATACACATGAATTTCAGGCTGAGACGCGGCAGCTGCTTGATATTGTTGCAAAGTCCCTCTATTCTGAAAAGGAGGTTGGTGCTTTTTGATAAAAACAATAATTGTTTGTTTTTTTTTTGCTCTATCTAGCACATTTGTAAAAACTGGCAAGTCAACTAAGATTAATTTTTACTATTAAGTTACACATGCACTATAATCGTTAATGCATGTAGTTATAGAACAAAAGCTTTCATAATAAATATTGGAAAATAGAGGAGCAAAAGATAACATTTAGCTCACACTTCTGGTACGTATTTCAATCTTAAATGTCAAAGGCTACTTGAAAACTGGGCTTCTGGCATACTGTCAATATATCTTAACAACATCTTCAACTGCCACTTAATAAGTTTCATCGCTCATGATGACTATTCTAGTCAGATGAATTAATTAACTTCTTATATTGTCCACCAGGTGTTTATCCGGGAACTTATTTCCAATTCTAGTGATGCCCTGGAAAAGTTGCGATATTTTGAACTAACAGGAGCAGAGATTTCTGACAAAGATGTTCCTCTGGAGATTCACATTGCCACTAATGATGACAAGAAGACTTTTACTATTCAGGTACATATCCAGATTTGAGTTTAAAGACTAACTGCTCCTGTGCAGAATGTTTGTTTTAAATTGCTTGAGTGTGTATGTTTTTGTTTTATTTTTGGAGCCATCTTCATCTTTTCGCAGTATCATTTATAAGTGTATGGCATTGATTTCAAAGAAAATGAACTAAATATTTTAATGAATCCTTTGTCTTCATTGGCCTGTTAAAAAGGATTACAATAATATATGTCAGAACTTGACTTTTTTATTTGTATTTGTACATCATTAAAGTGAATTTTTTTTATCCCGTAAGATGTGACAAAAAGCTTTCATTCTTGCATGTTAGTTGTCAGTTCTTATTTTTTACTTAACTAAGAATTGGTTTTGAAAAGTGTAAAAAGATAGATGTCTTTAAAGGATCCAGGAATACTTCAGGTTATTTTTAGGTTTTGGTTTGCTTTTTTTTTTTTCAATTTTTGTATTATAGCTTAGTAAAAGTGATGATTTGAGCTGTTTTGCTTCATTGAATTATTTATCTTGTTGAATATCATTTTTTTATTTTCCAAAAATTAAGCCATCTTTCTTGTGAAAAATTTAATTTATAATCTATACTTTACTTGTTTGTATAACCTTGTATGTTCTCTAAATAGCTTTGAATGTTTTTCTGTTTCAGGACACAGGCGTTGGTCTGACAAAAGAAGAATTGTTGGAAAATCTGGGTGTCATAGCAAAATCAGGATCAAAGGTTTCCACTAATATTACTATCAGAATCATACCATTGTGAAACTTAAGTATTAAATTAGATTTATCATTATAAATTGAAATTTTTCCTATTACATGTCAGATTTATCCTTTTATGTGGGTGAGGAGTTTTAAAAAAACTTGACTTTAGTACACAGTCATTCTATTTCTCTGTTTGCACTTTCTGCATGTGTTTTACTCATTTCACACACAGGCATTTATTGACCAGCTGGCCAGCAAGTCTTCTAACAAGGGTGATGTAGCAAGTACTCTAATTGGTCAGTTTGGAGTGGGATTTTACTCAACATTTATGGTAGGGGACAAGGTTGATGTCTTCACGAAATCTTACCAGCCAGACTCCCCAGCATACAAATGGTCCTCAGATGGGTAAGTCATATGATTGTTAAGTTTTACACACCCCTAAATGATTTGTGCAAAGGGTTTATTTGTTTCATTATTAGTGGATATTCGATTTATTCTACATTTATGTAAAAGGCTATCCTATGAATTCTTCCTATTTTATTCTCTATATTTTGGGTAAAACTATTCAATTGTCTTTAATTCCCTGAAAAGCTCCTTTTATGTTGGTTTTTGTGATTTGAAAATTGTTGTATTTTTAATGCAGTTTTTCTAACCAAAATGTCTGACAAATAACTCTTTGGTACTGGTTTTGATACTTGGAGATATTATTTATCTCTCTGGTCTTTGGAAATTTATGGATTAATTGTTTTAAATAATGGTGATTGTGTGAGGGAGGTTATGCTGAAGAACCAATAGACTACAGTTATGAGTGTATACAAATATATATATCTGTATATATCTTTTTTTTTAGCTTTCCCTTATTCAAATTTTATTTATTGCAATTAAATGCCAGCTAGACACTTTTTTATAACCACAATTTGTCATAAGAAAGAGTCATTATAACAAAAGGAAAATTAGATTTTTACAACTGTTTCATAATTTGTCAAAAAAATTCAAACTCTGCATCATATTGCAAGACTTCAAAAATCATTGCAAAGCTACATTTTTAAAAAAAGTGAAAGTGGAGTTTCTTTTTTTTTTTTTGGCATTTTTTTCAACAATTGATGGTGCAACATGAGTTTTTCACCAAATGACCTGTACATAAAATAATCTTTGCAATAGCATGAACAGAAGGAGTAAATTGAGAATGAGTATGTAAATCTTCGAACAAAAAGTTTGTAAGATGCAAAAAAGTAAAAGTTTGTCCTTAATCTTTTTTTTTATTGCCAAAGGGGGAGATCTCACTTGTCAGGATTAAATTCAAGCTTTTTGATAATTGTGACCAATGCATCGTTGAAATAAATGACAGCTATGAGATGAGCCCATTCATTCTTTTACATTCCATTGGAGGAATATAATATATAAATTGATTTGGGCAGCATGTTAAGTCCACAGCAATCAGTGGTGTATGCAGTTGCAGCTTCATCTTAGATCTTAGCTGTTGCCCCAATGTTTGAAGACCTAAACGTCTGATCATATGCAATCAAAATTACCTCTGTTAAATGTCAAAAATGATAAGAATTGTAGAAAATTTAAGAAATAAACGGGCTGTATCAAGGAAAGCTTTGATTTTCCAATAGAATTGTTTTTTTCTTTTTAATTTTTTTTTTCCAACTAATAAATCTCTTATTTAGTAGGTTTAATTTTTGTGTTTTGTTTCAGTACTGGAAAATACGAAATCTCTGAAGCTGAGGGTGTGCAGAGAGGAACAAAAATTGTTGTTCATTTGAAAGGAGATGCTTATAGCTATGCAAAAGAAGACGTTATTAGAGGTAAAGATATTTTGCAGTTGTTAATCTCTTTCTATCTATCTCATTATCTCTCTTTCTCCCTCTCTCTCTCCCTCCCTCTCTCTCTCTCTCTCTCTCTCTCTCTCTCTCTCTCTCTCTCTCTCTCTCTCTCTTTTTTATTACCTCTCCCTCTCCTCCTCCACTCTTTCTCTCTCTGCCTTTGCATAATTATTATGTGAATAATCCAGAGGTTAAAAAATAAGATTTCAAAGATCAGTCATCATTTTTTATATAACTTCTTTAAAATACAGTTAGTTAGACACTTGTTAATCTTCCATCAATAGGACATCAAAGGGTAAACCAAACTCAACCATCTTTTGTAAAGTTTTTAAGCTTGCTTTTAAATACTTAACGAGAAACTGTGCTAATATCAGTTTTCACAGTTTGCATATAAAGACCTTTCATAGTATTTTTTTCCATTTCAGAGGTTGTGAAAAAATACAGCAACTTTGTGGGAGTTCCAATCTTTTTAAATGGTAAACGAGCGAACATAGTACAGGTGAGCCAAAAGTCTCAATATGAAGTTGGTATTTATATATATTTAAAAAAAGCAAGTGATTTTTGCTGTATTTTCATTCCTGTACGATCTTTACATCACATGAAATTGTAATAAATGTAATAATTTTAAAAGGTTTTGGTTATCATGTTTGATGAGTGACAGAAATCAGCCAGTCATTGTTAGACTTAGGGGTGTATTCAGCTATTAGGTCCTCCACCCAGGAGCAACGTTGAGGTGAATGGTAATTCACAGACTTAAATTTTGGTACTGCTGGTGGTGGTTCTTTTTTAATTAGGTAAAGATATAAGTAACTATAATTTTGTTACTTTCTGAACAATTTTTGGCATATGAAAAGTTTATAACACTCTAAGGTTGGCAATTGGAGTGCTGTATATTGTGCGCATATTTCTTTGATAGGTTTTTTTCTTTCTTACTTTATCATTGACAAACCTCACAAGCAATTCATTATTGTAAATGTTGATAACAAAAGATTTAATCATAACAAGAAAAAAAAATAATAATAAAAATAACTGTAATAATACATCTAGTGCTGAGTGTTTACATCTCTAGACCTTTACTATGCTTTTACAATCGTTGTGGTTTATAAGAGCCAATCAAATGTCATATTTGCAGTATATGCATGATTGAGAACGAATGGTTTTAACAAACTATTGTAGCTTTAAAAAGAGGACTTTCAAGAAATTTTTGGTTCACTCTGATTTCAATTTTATTAACTTTAATTTTACCTTTAGAGGACAACTGTTATTGCCTGTTTACATCAATGGTGATGATGTGTTGTTTTTTTGTTAATTCTTTTATAAATTTACTTAGTTTGCATAATCATTTTTTGTTTTGTTGTCTTCAAAAACAGGTTTTTACATGTTGGCAATTCTTTACAAATAAATGTAGTGACCACCAATATGAATTAAAGTTTAACAAAATCAGGGCAAGCCATTCCCATAAAATTTTAAATCTTATGGCAATAATTAGCGCAGAGGCTTTTTTTAAAGTTTGTTTTATTTATTTTTATGTTTGTTTTTTTTTTTTGCAAATGTGGGTGAGTTTCTCTGAAACAATATTTACATATTTTTCTATGTCAAAGGAGTGAAAGTATTAAAGCTTTTGATCCATACTTCTTTCAGACATCATGTATCTAATTTTTTTTGAGGAGTTATATTTAGTATACTTAGTGATCATCACTTTTATTATGTTTTATCAGGCTCTTTGGACAATGGAACCAAGAGAAGTGACACCAGATATGCATGAAGAGTTTTACCGCTTCATTGGCAATGCCTATGATAAACCTCGATATTACTTTCACTACAAGACTGACGCTCCTCTAAACATCAGAGCACTCTTTTATATTCCAGAATACAAACCTAGTGAGTTGCATTCCTTGTTTTTATTCTTTACTGGGAGTTGGGTGCAAAAAAATTTCAGGGTTTAAGTTTTCTTAATGATCTTAGCTTGGGCAAAAATTTGAGCTGCTAGCAAATCAATCAAATATATAAAGAGATTGATCTTGTTTCTTGCAGAGAATGTTTTTTTTTTTCAATCACTGGCTTTGAGCTGGAGCTTGTATCTTTAGAATTGAAGTTTATATTATGTTTTCTCACCAATTTTTTTTCTCTTGCCAACAAAAACATGTGTGGAACTTAAGAAGCAGTATAAACAGATGAGATAGATGAGAAATAATAGAATGTCCTCAATTTATTTTCATTTGCAGTTCATAATCTTAAAACTAATGTTTAGTATGAATTGTTTTTGTGGGAAACATTATATGGAATCTGGTACCCTGGTCTGATAGTCCTGAACAAATGTGGTAGATTGAAACTTAAAGGAACATTATCAAAGAGTTACCCAAGTAATATATTTGACTTGGCATTACCTTTTTCATTAAAAACATTACTTGTGATTCTTTTTTTGTTGTTTTTTTACCATGCTGAGGTAGAGCAGGTCATACACACATTGCATTTCTTTTTTTTTTCAGCCATGTTTGACATGAGTAGGGAGACAGATGTTGGAGTGTCTCTCTATAGTCGCAAAGTTCTCATCATGGCCAGAGCTAATAATGTTCTACCAAAATATTTAAGATTCATTCGAGGTAAAGCTGAACAAGTTCTCCGATTATTTTTTTTAACTTCATTTTTCACACAGTTAAATGTCTTTTTTCTACATGCTTTTTAGACTTAATTTTACTTTTCCTTATATGTTTAAAAGATAAAGAAGTTAGTGTTGTTTTTTTTCCTAATTTGTTTAAATGATTTTTCTTGCCATGTTGACAACTTTTCAATTTTAATTATAAACATACCACCTTTGCTGACAATATTGCCGCCATTGTGGTTGTCATTTAGTAGTCAAATAGTCAAATTGAATTACCCTAGGAGTTGACTTGCAATCCTTAAAACTTCTAACTTTTTTTCTGTAATAATGAAGACTTTTTTAATACTTCATTCAAGATCACAGAGGTGTAAACTGAATATATTGGTTTTTTTTTTACTATATGAGGAAGTGGGCTCTCATTTTAAACATTAAGATAGGGGCTGTTATGTTCAGTCTATTTAATTTTCAAACGAAAGATAATTTAATTATTTTTTAGAGACATAAAGGGTCTTTATGATGAAAAGATACTTTTTTTTCATAGAGATTAAAGAGGCTTATTGTGTTCTTGCTTAAGGTGTTGTTGACTCTGAAGACATTCCTCTCAATCTGAGCAGAGAACTCCTCCAGGACAGTGCTCTTATCAGGTATGTTTTGAAAAATTTATTATTAGCTTCTGGGAACCCTATAGGGTCTTTTAACTGGTCCTCTTATGATGAATAACCATGCCAAATACATTCCTGCGGCTGCCGTGTGGGCGGCCAAGGGAGCACAGAGATCAATATGTGTTGACATTGCATGGGGCCATCTGAAGAGGCAAGCTGATCTTTTTTTTCCCTTTTTTGTTTTTATTACTGTTCTGATGGGGAACTAAATTTTAAGTCAAAGGCATGGGTTTCAAAGATTGAAGCGACCTTTTTTAGAAATCATTGTAAAAGATGATATATATATATATATATATATATATATATATATATATATATATATATACACTATTCTTAGAACTGTATTACTTTCCACCTAATTAGAGCACTTTCCTTGCACAGCAGAGGTGAGAGATTTATTTTACATATTACCATTTCAGGGAATATAAATATTTACCCCCTTTGATTTGAAAGCTATTGCTCTATTTCCATAAATTATATATGTAAAGTACTTTAAAACTGTGGCTTCAGTGTTATTTATCTTACCAGTATCTTGCAGGATCAATGATACAAGATTTTTCTTTATTTTTCTGCATTATTATTTTGTCACTTCTGTTTTGCTTTACATGTGTTGAGTTCCAGAGAGGCATATATACTTTGCCATAATAATTTGTTTCCTTTTTTTTTTAAAGAAAACTTCGCCAGGTGCTGACAACCAGAATTCTCAAGTTCTTTGCTGACAAGGCTAAGAAAGATCCTCTAACCTACAGGAAGTTCTATGATGATTATGGCCTCTTTTTCCGAGAGGGGATAGTCACAACACCAGAGCAAGATCAAAGGGTAAGGAAAGACTGACATTGCGGGAGGAACAAGACAAAGTAAATGTCCTAAAATCAGAGTAGCTTGTTAATTTGTAATTTAAAGTTACAAATGTCATCCAATTCCTATGATGATCTATGACTGCTCAAGTTTGATTAATTTTGCACATTTGGTGTTTCTGGTTGAGACATAGTTTTTGTGTTATCTTTTTGTGTTTTTTGTGCTTCATTAAGTAAGGTTCTCAGTAATTTAAAGAGTCGAAATGTTTTTTTAAATTTAACAAGTTTATCTCAGGATTTGGAAAGATGCATCAAAGAGTCCCAAATCAAAGAGGCTTCATAAAAGTTATTTATTTTGCTTTTATTTGCATTTTTTTTTTTTAAAGAAATTACAAATTAAATGTAATAGGCTAATTTGATATCATTGGATTATTAAGAGCAACTTGCCTATCAAGACTCCTGAAATATAAAACAAACCTTCTAAAGCAAAGTGATAAACTTTGTTTCTATTGATTCAAGATGGCTTTGCTAATGAAAGTTGGAAGGAAACCAAGTAGTGAAATGAACTGGTTTTGTTTTTGTTTTTCTTAGCTTAACTACTTCATTTATAAAAAAAGCAGAAATGGTTGCAGGAAATAGATTATATTCTAGAGTGAAAATGATTTTAGTTCTGACATCTCACAAGAAGAGGAGACAAAAGTGACCACTTTTCTTAAAGTGTTGATTAAATGATTACACTTATGTAAAGTTTTTTTTACAGATGAGAAGTAAAATCATTCATTTTCATAATAGATCATAGTTTTACTCTATGTATAAAAGCTAGAATCAATATTATTGTAAAGATTCTCTATGTTGATGGAATTCAACCTTTTTTTTTGGTCGTAGTTGCTCTGGTTTTGTTCATAATGTACTTAACATCAATCTAATCTGTAAATTATCTTGCACAGTACACCGTGTTCATATTTTGATAGCAGATTTTTTCATCACTTAATTATAGGCTCAGGTGAAAGGTTCATATTTGGGTCATCAAAAGAAAATGTTGAGTATTTGCTGAAAAGGGTCTTTAATAATTTCTTGCCCTGTCTTATCCCAAGATGATGTTGTCCCCATACAGGACTCTGACAAAGGCTTAGTCAGTGTTAAACTATTATTATGAACTGCCATAAGATTATTGAAAAATGTTAAACAAACACTTTTTATTTGCTTCTATATGTCTTTTGGTCTTTTCCTTATTTTAATGTTAATACTAAGGTGCTTTTTCGCTTCATTTGAAAATTGAGAATTTCTATGATGACCATTCACTGCGCAAATCTGATTGATTTGCACATAAGCTGTTTCTGGCCAAAAGCCATTGAAACGCTAATTGTGTATAATCTGCATGATCAAAGTGGTTCTGAGAAATTTGAAATTCAAAAATGCTTTAATTCCTCTGATTAAATCAGAAATGACGTTACAAAACTAAATAGCATAATAAGCTATTTAGTGAAGTCTTTGGTTTTATCCTTATAATTGTTCTATATGGTCACATGGTTGACTTGTTCACTGCCAAATCAGCGATCTTTGATGAAAACAAAGTCAGCAGGGCATTGGTATTAGTGTTGATAATTGTACATTTTTTCTGGAAAATAAAAACTCTAGCAATAATAAAGCTTAAGAGATGCCACAGCAACAATAACATTGAAAGTATACCCAATTTAAAAACCCAAATGTACGATGGTAACACCAAAATTCTGAAATAACTCACAAAAAAAACATTAGAACCTTTAAATACTGAAGAGAGAGGGAGTGTGTGTAAGAGAGAATGAGGGGGCGAAAGAGGAATCAGAAAAAGAGATGTAGGGAGAGAGGCAATTAGAACATACTAGGAGGCAAGAGAGCATGGTAGAGAGGGAGATAGACAGTGAGTGATTTCTAAGACATAACAAGATGGAAAATTATTCTTTGTGGCATATTGCAAAAGGACTTAAGTTGATCTTGATTATATTAATGTGAACCACATCCTTTTTGTAACCATGGATATTGCTGAGATCACACCAAGCACAGCTGCGGGCATACTACACAGACCTGTAATGACACTAAATGCGATCTACCTGTAGGTTTAACAATCTATGACGCTGTTTAGTGATACTCTTGCTTATTTAAAAAAGATTAAAGAAAACATTTACTGAATCTCTAGTTTGTTTATCTTCATTAAAGGAAAAGTATTTTTTAATGAATATGTGGCTGGCAAGAGCTACCCAAGCATTTATAATATGGATACATTGATGACTCAATTGCAGAAAAATATGTAAAAATCTAAAACGATTTAAATATTTTTTTCATTGCATAATTGATTTCATACAACTAAGCACAATATATTTGTTTTTAATTTGTTTTTAACTCTCCAGTAGTAAATTGATAAATAAAAAAAGATAAATGTAGGGAAGAAAAGTTTGAAACATCATTACTAAAATGCATTAAAAAGGGTTGAAATAAATAGATAGCTATTTCAAGGTTTGGTTCATGGTAAAGGTAGTCATACTTCAATCTGTATCATGAGAAGCACATGGGGTTTTTTTCATCATCATCAAATGTGCTTCCTATGATGACAAATCACTGCGCAAAATCTGACAGGCTGGCTTTTGAAACAGCTCCAGTCACTGGCTGTTGAGCTACTCACTTGATCAGACAGTTTGATGATTCTGTGTCTGAGGAACACCTGTTGCTACTGAGGGGGAAGAAAGCAAAAATGACATTTCAAAATTCCTTTTTTCAAAGTGGGATTTTAACATGTAAATCAGAATCCTGTGTTAAGAGGGTATTGTAAACTTGCCCATTTATACTTGGTCTAGCATATTTTACTTAGAAATGGGATGGAACATGATAAAGTTAAAGTTAAAAAATGCTAATGAAGGCAAGTTCAAAATATAGCCGGTTATTCAGATCAATAATCAAACAAATTATAGATGTCCAACTGCACATCAGGGCAGATAATATGGAAGTCTGCATCCTGAATTATGATGAGAATTTTTTTTCTATATTGTATATTAATAGTGCAGAACTATTCGTTGGTTTAGTTCTAGAATATTACTCATCTCAAAAAATTTGTATATGTTCATGTTTTGAAAGCTTTATAAAGTCTAGTTAGAACTTCTTGGTATTCTTGGCCATTAAGGTTTTGACTGGATTGTTTTTGAGTGATCTGCCAAGCTCACATACCCTCTTTGTGCTATTTTATCAAAATTTAACCCTTTTTGTGCCTTTGGGTTCAAGAGAATTAATTACACACATGGGGGTGATTTTTCTAAATATTCTCTAAAATTTCTTATTCAATGCATACAGGAAGACATTGCTAAGTTGCTGAGATTTGAGTCTTCCAAGCTTGGTGAGGGAGAGCTGACTAGTCTGGAAGAATATGGAGAACGCATGAAGGCTGGTGAGAGGAACATTTATTTCCTCTCTGCTCCAAGGTAAGGAAGTTGCATTTTAAGAGTTATATGCCATGTGGGAACTTTTCTCATATTGAGTCATTGATGTTCTGTCATTATTTGTCTGATGAAAGTTAGACAAAAACATTCAGCTTTTCAGGCTCTTACAAGAGCAATTCTTAGTTTATCAATATGAAGCAGACTATTTTTGTGTGATAAAAATCTAACAATAACTTTACCATAGTGCTCAAAGTTGATAAGAATTAAAATTAAAAGTTTAGAAAATTTTGTTGATTTTTTTATATAAATTTTAAATTTTCTATCATATTTTACTATAAGTGTGGGAGCATGGGAAAATCATTCGGATGTAGCTAAGTCTAGTTTTGCGCTAGACCTATTTTAAGTTGCTTTTCAAATCTGAGTTCAAAACTCCATTCGTTTATCTTTCCGCTTAGTTTTAATTGTTTCTGAAAGATCTAATTATTGAATTAAATAATTTTGTGAAAGCACTTGAGATTAGATTAGTAGCGTTCAGAGTTTCAATGAAAAAAAGTATGTTCAACATTACACACTATTTCCTAAAAACAACACTTTCTCAATCGGGTGGTTTTAAAAACCATAACTTCTGATCTAAACAAGATATAACCTTAAAATTAAAAGCGAAAACCCAGGATTGTTTGCAGAATCTAAAACTTCTTTTTTTTTATCTGGACCCATGTGAAGGATTTTCCAGTGTTCCCACACATAGAACAATCTGATTATGTCATCATTGACAGAACAAGTATTTCAATGTGGAAGGGAAAGAGATTTCAACTTATCGTACGCTGTTGGAGAAAGAACTTCCTTAAAGCTTTCAAATAGGCTAAGCTGTAATTTAAATTCAGGTCCCTGAAATTTACTTTAGGCTATGGACCTAGATAAAAATGCTGGCATGAGGACTGCAAAATCATGATATTTAAACATCACTCTGGTATTATTATCTTGTGCTAATGATTATAAGGAAGGAAGAAAGCAAATTTGTAAATTAATGTGAGTTAGATGCATTTTTACATATTTTGTTTTTTTTTTTGTCTTTGAAAAGCCGGCAGCTTGCAGAATCATCTCCTTACCTTGAGGCTCTGCGCAAGAGGGACATTGAGGTTCTCTTCTTGTATGAGGGCTATGATGAATTGGTGCTAATGAATCTTGGCCAGTTTGATCGCAAAAACCTCAAGTCTATTGAGAATGAGCTGTACGAGGATAAAGAAGATACTGATACGGTGGATGCCACAGGTAATTTTTATAGTTGTTTTGTTCATATTTTTGTACTTAAAATAATTTTTTTCTCTAGCCTTTCTCCTTATCAATGGCACCAACACAGACAGAAGGAATAAGAGAGGTGAAAGGGAATAGTTTCACATATGAACACTTCTCATAAACTTTGAAATCCTTGTGTTTCTGAATTATTAAACTGATTAGACTTTGTTCTTTAAAGTTTTTATTGTGACAATGGGAAAACATAGTCCTGAAAAATGTATGTTTTAGCACCTGCATTATTATTGTTATTATTATATAACTATTGATGTTGGTTTTTTTTAATCTTCTGAATAGTTTTCATGCTCGTTGATTTTTCATTCAGATGAAAAAAGCCTGAAACAAAATGAAGTTGATGATCTCAAAGTCTGGTTGAAATCTATACTTTTGAATAAAGTGAATGAAATTAAGGTGAGTTTTTTTAGTCTTATTGTCTTTTCTTCAATTCAACATTCAGGTATATTTTTTTTTTTGTTGATCAAATGAAAAACCATCTTTAACCCAACTTGGTTTACCTAGATCACTATGACATTCTAGTTTCATTTATCAGATACATTTTTGTTTCGGAGATATTGAGGGATAAAGATTTTTTTCCCTATTTTTCTGCCTTTCAATGGTGGCTTTGCAAAGCCTTCCATATATAAGCAAAGAAAGTTATAGGAAATTTCAAGTTCCAAGGGAGGAATGAAGAAAAAGAAAATGTTTTCATAAATGCCAATGAAAAAGTAACATGGATTTTTTCCTCTCATGCCATCAATGTGAGCAGGTAACCAAGAGGCTGGAGAGCCATCCCTGTATTATCACTGTGATGGAAATGGGATCAGCCCGACACTTTCTAAGGACCACTCTGGCTGACAAGAGTCAGGAGGAGAGACTGAGGCTTCTGCAGCCAACACTAGAGTTGAACCCAAGGTTAGCATTAAATGTTCTGTTAATTATGTTTGCTTTTTCAATATTGCTGATGTAAGAGTTTTGAATCTTTTAAAATTTCATTCTTGAAACTGTTTGCCGTTGGCAAATTGACCGCATTTTTGATTACTGAAAGATAGAGTACACAAAGTGTTAGGCAGAGCTTTCTGTCCTGGCAGGCACATAGGTTCAACCTGTATTTAACAGCCCTGCCAGTCCTACTATTGTGTCAGTGGAAAATAACACATTTCATATTCAAGGGAAAACTTGATAATAAGTTTTGGGTTATTGGGGATTACATAATTGTTATCTGAGCAAACAAAGTCACTATCAAAGTCCTTCTTACATTTATATTTTACCTTGCCTTCTCTAATTTTGATATATATTTAGATATTAAGTTGATCTCTATTCTCTAAAGCTATGGATGGTGCTCTAATCATAATGTAACTTTTTTTTTATTATTAACTTTATTTCTTTTTGTTTTAATAATTTTCTTAAAATAGTAAACCAATATTTTGGTTAATTTTACTGAAAGTCATAAATTTTCTTCTCAACTGCATATTTTTTTGCATTATGCTTTATGCATTGCAGCCACCCATTGATTGTAAAAATGAACAAATTGAAAGATTCTGAGCCTGAGATTGCATCTCTCTTAGCCGAACAGGTAAGGCCATTTTTTTTTACTGCACGTTGTAAGTCAAGGATTATTTTTACTTTGTTTTTGTTTTTTTCAATTGTATTTCAAATTCCTTTGTGTTTTTTCAAAACAGTTTTGTTTAATTATTATTTTGTTATTTCCAGTTTTTGCTTTGTATGTTCTCATATTATATAATGTTTAAGCGGGCAAATTATGCCTACAAAAGAAACAAAAAAGTCCTTTAATTTTTTTCCTTATTTGATTGTTCTTTCCTCCTATTTTTTCCTCTTAAAATTAAAACAAAGGGGCAATAGTTTCTGGGATTTTCTGTCTGGAAAAGGGATGACTTTTTTTTACATTCATAATTGTTTAACACAACTATTCAAAATTGGATGACGCAAGGCCTATATTGATTCTATGTTAACAAAAGCTTTCACTTGGAAACACAAAACTAAAGGCAGGTGAATCATCGTGTCATTTTCTTTAGACTATGAAAACTATTCTATTCAGACTTAGTATTCTTTTCAGAGAGACCCATTTAACTTTTTAGTCTTTTAGTTGGGACAATTGGTTAACTTTAAATATAAATTAATTTAAGGACTTTTATCACATAAATAAAGTAGCTTCCTATGTCAAATTTGCCATAACCAATCATCTCGCACCTCTTGATAGTCTAATTTCTGATATCATCTGAGACGCTTAATATGTATTTTCTAAATCCCTTGCAATTTCCTCACAGAAGAAATAAAATCATTAGTCAATAAGGATGAAGCTCATTATGCATCATGTTGTCACAGACGTGAATTCATTTTTATATTAGTCTCTCATCACCTCTTGGCTTTTGATCATTTATGGCAGTCATTATTTGATGATTTTATTTGGCAAACAGAAGCAACGTATAAAATCATGTGATAATTTTTATCGTTGAAAATCATTTCATGATGAATCATTTTGAAATTTAAATGCTTGAGATAACAACACAATTGTCTTACATAAGACCTTATGTTGGTGTTTGTGTGTGGTTTGTTTTCTAATTTTTTCAAGAACAATTTTTTTTTATTTGTAACGCCTCCCAGTTTATACTTGTATTGTTTTATTGAAAAAGACCATAGATTGTTGTGTCTTTTTCAGGCTGCTAAGCAACAGTAAAATTAATTTTTTTTTTTCTGATCCGTGTTCATTTTGCAATGTCTTTATTACAGATTAAGCAATCATTTTAGTGATAATTTTCAAAGCAGTGTCAATAATCAGCATCCTGTGTGATACGCAAGGTGAAGCAGCCATTTGAATTATTTTGTCTTGTGATATGATCATGCAAGAATGTTAATTTTTTTTTTATTCCATGCTTTTTTTTGCGATGCGTGCATGTTTTCTTACGATTGATAAATACCGTTTTTTCTCTTATCTCCATCTCTTTCGTGCTATCTATCTGAGGATTTATACCCTTTTAAACCTTTATCATTTTTGTGTTGAGCCTGTTTTTCGACCGCATGACTAGACATGATGCTTTCCTTTTTGTCAAAAGTTCGACCCACAAATATCCTCTGATATTGATAGCATTTGCGGGGCTCAGTCATTGCCTTTCCTCTTTCCTCTTACACTCTCTCTCTCTCTCTCTCTCTCTCTCTCTCTCTCTCTCTCTCTCTCTCTCTCTCTCTCTCTCTCTCTCTCTCTCTCTCTCTCTCTCTCTCTCTCTCTCTCTCTCTCTCTCTCTCTCTTCTTTCCCTCCTCCCACCTATGTTTCTAAATGAGACAGAAATAAAAAAGTTATGAATATTTCAGCAAAAGTTAACTGGAGTATTAGTCAATTTGCTTCAGCCGCAACATTGTCGCGTATGGGGTGTTGCGGAGAAGTTAAATTACAAACTTGCCAGATATGCTGAATGTATCGATTGACTGAGCTCTTTAAAGTCAAGATGGGATTTAAATAAATTAGTTTCGATATTCTGTTTTATACTGTACAGATAAATCGTGTTTAGAGCAGAGAGAGGCAACTCCGATCTTGTAATTTTTTTTTTCCTCCCTCCGTGCTCATGCACTGACGCACGCATGAAAGAGAATTCCTCAAACAATTGAAGGAAAGTATTAATTACCATAGCTCCTAAACGACACATTTACAAACAGATCACAATTATATAAAGCCTACTTTATTATTCACCTCTCTTTTTTTAAACATTAAGAACTATTTATCCTGTGCAGCTTGTAGAATCATGTGCTTGCCTCGCGCTAGCCTAATTTCTAAAAAAAAAAAAACATATCTTATTTAGTAAGGCCGAGATAACGGAATGTGAGAATCGGTCTCCGGAAGTAGATTTAGTTCTAGGTCGTCACGTGAAAGCATGTGACTTGTGCCACGCATGAAAGGACAGGTCACATTGAGGAGCCCTTCACTAATTATCTAACTGCTCCTAAATTCAATAATATTTTCACCACCGCTAGGATTGGTGGTGGTGGTAGTGGTAGTGGTAGTGGTAATAGTAGTGGTAGTGGTAGTAGTAGTGGTAGTAGTAGTGATAGTGGTAGTAGTGGTGGTAGTGGTAGTAGTTGTGGTAGTGGTAGTAGTAGTAGTAGTAGTAGTAGTAGTAGTAGCGGTAGCGGTAGCAGTAGTAGTAGCGATAGCGGTAGTGGTAGTGGTAATGGTAATGGTAGTGGTAGTAGTAGTAGTAGTAGTAGTAGTAGTAGCGGTAGCGGTAGCAGTAGTAGTAGCGATAGCGGTAGTGGTAGTGGTAATGGTAATGGTAGTGGTAGTAGTAGTAGTAGTAGTAGTAGTAGTAGTAGTAGTAGTAGTAGCGGTAGCGGTAGCAGTAGTAGTAGCGATAGCGGTAGCGGTAGTGGTAGTGGTAATGGTAATGGTAGTGGTAGTAGTAGTAGTAGTAGTAGTAGTAGTAGTAGCGGTAGCGGTAGCAGTAGTAGTAGCGATAGCGGTAGCGGTAGTGGTAATGGTAATGGTAATGGTAGTGGTAGTAGTAGTAGTAGTAGTAGTTCGTAGTAGTAGCAATTGAAATTAGCGGTAGCAGTAGTAGTAGCGATAGCGGTAGCGGTAGTGGTAGTGGTAATGGTAATGGTAGTGGTAGTAGTAGTAGTAGTAGTAGTAGTAGTAGTAGCGGTAGCGGTAGCAGTAGTAGTAGCGATAGCGGTAGCGGTAGTGGTAGTGGTAATGGTAGTGGTAGTAGTAGTAGTAGTAGTAGTAGTAGTAGCGGTAGCGGTAGCAGTAGTAGTAGCGATAGCGGTAGCGGTAGTGGTAGTGGTAATGGTAATGGTAGTGGTAGTAGTAGTAGTAGTAGTAGTAGTAGTAGCGGTAGCGGTAGCAGTAGTAGTAGCGATAGCGGTAGCGGTAGTGGTAGTGGTAATGGTAATGGTAGTAGTAGTAGTAGTAGTAGTAGTAGTAGTAGTAGTAGTAGTAGTAGTAGCGGTAGCGGTAGCAGTAGTAGTAGCGATAGCGGTAGCGGTAGTGGTAATGGTAATGGTAGTGGTAGTAGTAGTAGTAGTAGTAGTAGTAGCGGTAGCGGTAGCAGTAGTAGTAGCGATAGCGGTAGCGGTAGTGGTAATGGTAGTGGTAGTAGTAGTAGTAGTAGTAGTTTTTAAACTTACACATTTCTTGCAGTTCTTAACATACTAGAATCGCATACGAAGGGGTTAATTTCTTAAATACAAGCAATTATAAAATTATAAGTTTTGCCTTAATGCTCAGTTTTAACTCATGCAAATTACCTGATCCGGATAAAAAGAGATATGTCTTGCTCGATTTGCTTTGAAATGCGCCTGACTTATAGGATTTAGTAGCACCAGGTAGTTTTAAAAAAATGTTAGTGTCCCTTCGATCGCTCTCAGATTCTTGTTCTAGGAAAGCGAAATTTGTGCTGAGTGCTTCGTAGTAAAGGAACAATCGGTGCATTAATATTTTATAACGAGTTTTTAAGACATACTTATGACTTGTTTCTCATATACTTTCTGAGTTTTGGAGTACAGATTCCCTTCTAAGATTTTTCACCGATAATTACAATTACTGCAGCTTAAAAGTATTTTCAAAGCAGTTAATGTTGTCCTTTCAAAACTTCTTAATGCTACATCATTTTACTGGTTAACTTTACCTACTTATTTCAATTGTGACCTCTTGACCTATGCTGTTGGACTTGCTGATACAATGTGCTGGCCTCAATAGTAGCTGGTTTCCATTGATCAGTGCTAATTTGCCGCACGACCTTTTGCTGTACGCTTTTGAGATAGCCGCTTTCTGTTCGCAGCGGTGCAGACGCCATTAGTTTTCGTCATGCGTTCAACGTCCAACGCTGATATTTTGTGTTGAAACCGGATCTTTTTTTAGATTTCCTGTCTGTAAAACAATGTAAAAATGATCTCACCTTTCCTTGTTAATCACTTTGAAAAGTCGTATTTTTTTTTTTTTTTTTTTTTGAAAGGAGGGGGGGGGGGCAGAAATCTGTAGTAATGTAGTCCTCGTCTGCCGTGTTTAAAAGGTAGATCAGGAAGAACTAAAGACATTTACGGTCTTGTCTGTAAGAAGAAAAAAAAAAAAGCAGTGAGTCGGACGGTGTTTCACCGGATCATGGAAACTGCTGTTGAGTTATTAGAACAAACAAATCGTATTTATCACTAAATTTGTTGGTTGCGTGTCAGAGGCAAAGAAAATGGGTAGACTTGACTTTATCTCTCACTCTCACGCCTGCGTGATTTGTGAAGGGTGAATAACCACCAGTGATGATAGCGATAACAGGTGTACTGAGTAAGGTTGTAGGGAGATGCGCCTAACGTTATTCACTTCCACTGCGTAGTCGTAGTACTCCTTGCCAGCGAAGACACATGATGCTAAGTTTGGTATATACCATTAAGTCACCATCGTATCCGCCGTGTCGATTATGATTAGTTAGCGGCGGTGTCGATAGAGGTCGGTTGGTAGAAACGATGATAACAATCACACATTTAGTCTAACTAATGTCTTACAACGTGCAGCTTTCATTTTCTCGCCATACTCCTCCTCCTGATCCTCCTTCTCTCTCTCTTTCTCCTCGCCGTCGTCGTCGTCGTCGTCGTCCTCCTCCTCCTCAGACATCTCTTTCAGTGACTGAGTTTCGCCCGTTTTGGGTGTTCCGGTTTATTCATGACCAACATCACCACCAATTTTTGTCTAACTTTAGGTTGTCGTGAGTGGCTCTCTGTGGAGTATCTCCACTTTAATGGGTATTTTGCCACATATTTTTAAATGGTTCGCCTTTAAAAATTATCTGCTTTATCTTTTTGTTTTTATCACAAGTGTTTCATACGATTTCGAGTCTTGTCGTGCGACAGACGCTTAGTCACAAAGTGAAAGATAAATTATGTTCCCTAGGAAAGCAAAACAGCCCTCAAGTTATTTTTGTAGGTCTCTGTAAAAAAAAAATGTTGCAGAGATGGCGTTGATCAAAGGCTTATGCAGCAGAATTGAGTGAGAACTAAAGCTATTTCGAGTAAACTGCTGTTCTAAATCGGTTCTGTATCTCTAGCCCCCAGAATGAGAAGAGATTGCACTTTCGGTCACAGCGTTAAAAGTGACATCTCCTCTATCTTACAAAGACATTGCGGTTTTATCAGGTTTGTTAGCCAAGCGTTTGTTTGTTTTTTGTTTTTGTTTTTGTTTTTTTAGTAGAAAACCTTCATGGTAATGATTGGATTGAATTATACAGTCCTTAACTGTATAAATTATTTTGTTTCAAAACCAGTATTATGATTGGACACGAAATGTGAAAAATTTAATTTAATCACGCATGTATTTTTTTTCCCTTTATTTGGGGCTGGGCTTTGGATGGATTTTCGATTTCAAATTGAGGTCTTTACACAAAGAAAGAGAGAGAGGAGAAGAAGAAGAAGATTTAAACAATGCGGTAATAAAAATGAATTATTAGAATGTTTATCTTATTGCACCCAAATCCCCCCGTTTACCATAGACCTTCCAATTTATTCTGTCACATTACGGCAATAACTAAAACAGACCAGCCATATATTACCGAGAGTTAGACCGTCAGAAATGTACGTCAGGGGATCATGTAAGAGCTTGATCCTTGTTTACCCGGCCGAGGAATTGTTTCAACGGCTAGAAAAGACGAGCGATAACTTTCTTGTGGACAGGCTGTATCAAAAAATCAATCAACCCGTTTTTTACTGAGCCGCTGTGTGCTCCAGAGAAAGAGACATGAAAGGTAGATATGGAGGGTCAGGGCTAGACAATACCCATACATACATACATCGCCCTTACTCTTGACCCTGTAGGCAGGACTAGTAGTTGTAGGCTTGGTTTTCCTGATGGTTCCTTTTACTTTCCTTTCTATTGCTGAAATTTATAAGTTTTTAGCATAACCAATTTTAATCTCAACTTTGCTGCTGTAGACTCTTCTAATATCTTTCTATTAGGAAGTCGATCTTTTCATCAATGATTATTTTTTTCCATTCAGCACATTTGTTTTAGATAGTTGCGTGCAATAAAAGACCCATATGTTACTGTTGTGATTAGGCAGCAGATGCAGTATAGTAGTGTTAACTGCGGTCGCGGTATTTCCTATCATAACTCGAGAGCTATTTATATAGGCTTAGGATTCAATAACAGGGATGTAAAATACCAAGAAAGAAAAGAAAAAAAGGTGGACCAAATGAGAGAGTAACTTTGGCGAAATAGTTTTGTTTTTTTCAAACCATGGCTTATCGCTTTAATCCGTTTTCAAAATTTTCATAGGTGTTAAATTATTTTAGAAGAAAATCATTTATTTTTTTCTAAGGAATTTGATGATTTAAAGAAGTAGAAGTAGAATATAAAAAAGATGATAAGGAAGAATATATAACAATAACAACGAATTCTCTCCAGTAAGCTCAGCAGACTAAGAGTTACTGTGCCGTGGTTCAAGTAAAGCATGTATGTATCGTGTCTTATGGTCTCATATCACATTCATGTGGCCCTGAGTAAAAAATAGAGTGAAACCCACATAATTGCTTTAAGAATCCATTCAAAATTAACAAATTTATGTCAAGCCGATATATCGACGTTTATCTTAATCGGTCTTTTTTGTTGTTATTGTTGTCACTTTATGATTTTTTATGAGAAGCTAATCGTGCTCATACGAATAAGGATGAGTGAAAATTGCAAGTTGTCATTTGTTCTATGTCCAGTTTCACTAAAATTAGAGCTAGCGTCAATTTCCACCCCCTAAAAACATTATCTATATGCCCTGTTAATTTCAGAACCAACAGTCAAGCAAAATGGATCCAGTTCTCTTACTTTTGTTCTGTCCAACATTATGAGTATAAGGTGAATGAAAGTTTAAAAACCATTCTCAAAACTACGTCATGTGGACATAGAACAAGTGAAAACTGAGGCGTCGAGTTGTAAAATTGAAGCCAACTCTTTTCTTGGTTTATTTACACCTTATTGCATCTTTACTTTTCAGTTATATAACCATGATGTCAAGGTTTTAATAATTCTGCAAAGATCAATGTATGAGTGTCTGAAAAGTTTTTGTTCGACCGACGCCTTCAAACTTTTTGAGTTAGACATAATTATCTTCACGTTTGTTTTGTTTATAATCATATCGGAAGGGGACATGCATAGTAGATGTTACATTTTTATTTATACCCCTTTTATGCTTGTGACTATGCCATCTTCACTAAGAACGATGTTGTATAACTTTTGATGCATTAAGAAGCAGCTTCCTCAATACTTGCGCTCAAGTATCGGTGTGGGCACATTATTTTAATTAAAAGTGTTTCAATGTGGATTGTTGCTGTCTATCTCAATCTTTCTATTTTGCTTTCTCTCAGACACTATTTCGATCTTTATTTTTCTGTATCTCTCTCTCTCTCTCTCTCTCTCTCTCTCTCTCTCTCTCTCTCTCTCTCTCTCTCTCTCTCTCTCTCTCTCTCTCTCTCTAATCCCTCTTGTTGCGGAAGCAGAGTGTTGTCTGGCAAAGACACTAATCGATTGGAGCCGGATCTTTAACCGAGGTTTGGCATCGGTCAATTTCACCGCCGCCTCTAGCAAGTCTACCTAACATTTCCAGTTTGGCAAATTTCAATCGAAATGGAATAGACGGTCTTACTCAGTTTCGTTCAATGAACACTTCGCACGTCATATTGTTGAAATATTTATTTTAACCGCCTTTAATTAAACAAAACGAAGTATCTGAAAATTTGACACATTATGCCTGAAAGCTTAATAAAAGAATTTCATAAAACCTTTTAGAATGCAGAGTTTTTGGGTATGTGGAATATTTTAATATGATTACGGTGATGGTGAGGGGTATAGACGGGCACAAACGCGTATGCCATTGAGGGGTGACACATCAGAAGTAGACGGAGATTAATACTAGAATGGTAGAATGATACATGCATAATATGATGACTTTGCGAAAGAATCGAGCCTTTGAGGGTGGCAGGGCATCCATTTTCATTGACGCCTACACACCGTGTCATTGTGTTAATAATGTACCGGTACGTCTATTTAGAATTGACAGATGGATTCTTTCGGAAAGAGGCCGTGTCTATCCACATAGAGCCGGAACAAATGCACGACGAGGGGATGCGAAGCTTTTTCTATCGTGAGAGGCAGGTGTAGAAAGAGTATCTCACACCACCATAATGGCGTTGGATCATGAAAAGGCAGCGAAATAATATAGTGTTAATAAGAAAAGAACAATGTAGGTTTAATCCCTAAGAAATAAGGCTGATTTGAGAGAATATTGGGTACTAAATTAATAACGCTTCTCTCTCTGTCTCTCTCTCACTCTCTCTTTCCTCTCTCTCTCTCTCTCTCTCTCTCTCTCTCTCTCTCTCTCTCTCTCTCTCTCTCTCCCCCCCTCTGTATATTCAGTTATTACTGCATCTGGCGAGGGGTATTATGCATACATTTTGGTGCTTATGATATTCATGTCTCCCATCCCATTTTAGTCCTCGGTTACGGTTCTTTTTGCCAAGCCTCCCACCCAGTTCATACACGCGAGATGCGTGGCAACTTGTGGTAATGACAAGGTGCTCGTCCGAGCAGGCAAGCTGCTTTATTAATCAGAGCATCCTAATCAAACGGCACTCATCTACCGCTATAGTTGCAAAAAAAAAAAAAAAAAAAGAATTTTGAATGATTTATGCTAGTAACGTCTATTGTCGGCTTATTATCATTCTACGCTGTGTGGTTCCTCTCGATTCGTTGAGTTTCGCTGAGACCTTCGGCCTTGCCCAAACTTAACCGAGCATTGTACAGTGTTTGATGGTGCATTGCTGTTACTGTTGAGCTGTAATCACCAGTGTTCAGCTTCGCACATCTGTGTGTAGCATTCATAGAGTATCGTTATGCACAGATGGCACATTTTTTTTTTTTTTGGTATGCAGCATAGGGGAAAATGAATGTTGTACACGTTGATTAAAAGACAAGGTGAACGTATACTTGCAATGTCATTGTCAGTGTCCGTACTGTAATGCAAATTTGAGATAGCTGCTGTTTGATCGTAATTTCATTTTTCAATAGTGGTCAATATTTTAACTTTGCATTTCGAGGCGGCATCAAGTTGGTGATGAAATGTCAATTGTTTGTCTCTTGTAAGTGGATTGGTGTGAAAGTATTAAAGTATAAAGAGATGCTATGAAAGGGAGCTGCCGTGCGAGAGCGGTACATATAATACCGGTACCAGTCAGTGATTGTTAAAGCCTTATAAATTATGCCTGTTCCTTTTTATGTTTTCAGAAAAAGTTAGCATTTTTTTTCCATTGGTTGATTTATTATTGAAGACCTAAAGGCTGTTTGTGAGTTTCATTACTACATGTCTTGTTTAAGCATCACTTTAAAGGAGGAGAACAAATCTCGGAATATATTCAGGATGTTAATTGATGTTATACAGTTTATAGAGACTTAAAGTTGCTCTTTAACCCCAATTCCCGTTTCCCTGTTCCTCCCATACTTCTTTTTTTTTTCCCCATAAAAAATCGAATTTGTTTCTTTGATTGAGCAGCATGACTAAACTTGTCATGGAGACAAAAAAAAATGTGTGTTCTTGGTTACCTATTAAGTCTGAGTCAATCTTCCTTAAATTCACTGCATAATGAATGAAACCCTTAAATCAGTCCATATGATATAGTTAGGTACAATGCTCTAAAACAAACGGCCTTAAGGGAAATAGTAAAAAAATATTGTTAAGCCGATTAAATTCGAGGCATGCGATGGGATTATAATGCAATCTTTTTGTTACCCGAAGTTTTCGTTGTTGTTTGTTCCTTCTAATAAAACCGCCGTTGGTCATCCCCGTCTAACATACTGCAGCCAGCGTGGCTCCTGCTTAGACCAGGTTTCTGGGAGCATGCTGGTATTTTAACATGACACACAAGCGTGATCAACTATTCTTGAGTATTGCGTTGATAAAGCCGTGCTTTTAGAAAAGGTCGGTTCTTCCTTTAAACTGAAATCGTCCGGTTTTTTGTTTTTTTATGGGGTTTTTTTTTTCACTTCGTGTAGTGAGAGAGCTTAACTGTAAGTCAGAAAAGAAGAGGTTCATTTTCGTCAATGTGCTTTGTCTATTAGTAATTGTATTTAGGCTTACAGTGTCTTGCTTTACTCTTGATCGATAGATGATTGGGAATCTTTGGCTGATTTATCCCTATTTTTTACTTTTTTTTTTCGAGGGAGCTCTAGAGGAGATGCCTCTTGTGGTTCCTTCTTTCTCTCTTTGACGCTTGTATCTATCGTTTCACTTCACTCAACATGCCTTCGTATGGTTGTTTAAATTTGTCGGTCTACCGGAATAGGCAGATCTGCATCTGAAGAATCATTTATTTACATTGATTCAACTTTTGCTGCAGTTCTGGTTAGTCGAAGTGTTTAGAAATTCAGCTGACCAGCTCGATTTATCAGGAATTCGGTTTTTAACAATGTATTCGAATTATCACAGTCTGCATTGTTAATTTTGCTGTGATTTATTTTTTCTTTGTTGCTTGAATTTTCTCCCTGTCCAGCTGTACGACAACGCAATGGTGAACGCCGGCCTCATCGAGGACCCACGCCTGGGCATGTCCCGGCTACAGACGCTGCTAGAGAAGGCCCTGGACAAGTTTTGAATGAGTGAGTTGTCAAGCTGCCTGAGCCACCTTCACTAATTTTGAACAACGGCATTGTGTGTATGTGTGAGAGTGTGGGTTGCTCACAATAGAAAGAATGCCCTTGACTTGCATGTGCATTTGGATGAGAGTATCGAGTACATGTACACTTGTAAGATTTACAAAATAGTGACGCTATTATGAAATATAACAGTTTGTACTGTTGCAGTGGCCGACTGTTGGATCGGTCTGATGGCTCGCTCACAAAGACACTTTGGAGCTCATTTTTTTTCTTTCTTTTTTTTTTTAGTAACTTCAAAGTAACGCTGTATTTCAATACTTTTTTTTATGATTGGGTATAATTACAGTGAAGATTCTGCGTACTTCTTTGTAAGGATAATTATAAGGAACTGACTTTCGCAAGAGTGTGTGAAGGTATCTGGTGAATTTGTAAGCCAACGGATTTTCAATGCTCCTGGATTCTAATAAATAGATATGCTATAATATTTCTTCCTTGCTCACACGGTTTTGGGATTACCCCGGGTAATTTAGCTCATGCATGGGGACCTCAGGACCCTCACAATCAATTTAATCATTTTTGTGTCTCCATGAGGAATGTGAATAAGTGATATTTAGACATTTACACTTTGGTTTATATTTTCCTTTTGTAGAGTAAACGTTACTAATTACGGTGGCGTAGATATCATTGTAGGAAATATATTAAACAAAGGTTAAAAAGGTAATACATTACAATTAGTTCATAATTATTTTTCGATGAGTTTTGGGTGCAGGTTGCCCGATTTTTTTAACTCACATGCACCAGAGTAATATTGCTTTCTCACCAGGTTGGCAATAGCAGGTTTAAAAGATGTTATGGAATCCGAACTCATTGTCTGATATCGGCTTTACTTAGCAACAAGAAATTACGTTTGGTTTCTTTGTTTTTGTAAGATATTCAGATCTTAATATGTTGGATATTTTTTGCTTGTTTATGTTTTATTGATACATCTTGCGTATACATGTATCAACATCAAATAATTTTGATCACGTTTTTTGTTTAACCTGGAATAATTGTAAGCCCTTGCCATAACTTTGAGTTGGCTGTAGGTGGATTTATCTATGATCAAAAGAAGCTGTGAGATAGTTATATGAAGTGATTTTTTTATGGATTAAAATGGATATGTTTTAAACATCTGGAGTTTTGTTTTTGTTTACGTCAATGCCTTTGAATATTTATGATTATTGTGATGTACAGTTACACTGAACTATGTTTTATGTAATTCTTTGCGGTTGACTGCGAAAATGATTTAAAAAAACACAATGAAAATAAAGGTTAGCACTATCATTCACTAACAACCCTCCAAATGCTACTTTTCATTAAACAGTAAATATTTGGGTTGAATGAATGGACTAGCGGATTGGGATATTGTTGGTTCCAATTCGGACAGAGGTTTCCTTTCCCTAGCTTTGAATCGTTGGGAAAAAAATGTAAAATATGGTTTTCTTACTGTCATTAACTATGTAAAAACGAGTACAAGCTTAAGCTGGTGATACAGCGCTAGCGACTAGACCAAAGTCGTACTCAGCATGGGTTTGACACGGCTTTGCGTAACTCTACTTGAAGTTAGAATAAACTCCGGCTTCTGTGGCCTTCAATAAAATCTTATCTCACTTTATCATTAATTTATTATCATGATAATAATACTAATTATTACGGGTCTGTAAATTTTCCTTGTGTTCGGCCGTGTAACAATGTCATTCCCATTTTATACATGTAACTTTTTATACAAGTTTAAGTAAAACAATCATAGATGGTACATGTGGATGTTAATTTTGGTTTGGCTTTAAATAATAACAAATTTTTTTTTATGTTTATTTAACATGGCGTAAAAGCTTATCCTGAGACTAAAACCATGACTCGAAAACTTCCCTTTCTATGTGTATGGATACTAGCAAGCGTGCATAAAAGCTGAAGAATCCTCGTGCTTATCTACAAATAAACCAACACTTTAAGTACTCATTGTCTTAATTTATAGGAAAATTTAACGCACGTATTGCCATTTCATTTGATTGTCTTATGTAAATTTCCACTCAGGCTAATGTTTTTGAAATAAATACATAGATGCAGTGTACTTAAAGCCTTGCTAGTCTTCGTCTGGTGGAAATAAAATTAGAAACTGATAAGGCCTGCTCTTCAAAAGAGTTATAAAAATCGAGAAAAATCATGACGTAGAAGCGGATTATATATAATAATGAAAAGAGGGCATGAGTTACAGAGAGAAAGAGAGTACCACTCAAAGTGAAGAGATAAGGGCAAAGTGTGAATGGGATGGAAAATTTATTAGAGACATAAAAGAGGTAGGTAGTGAAGAGTGCTAATCAATTAGCTAAGAAAACATGTTGTTTTATGACGCTTGAGACATTATTGTATCATTTGCCTGACAAGCCAATATGTTGAAGCGAGAAAAAAAAATATACCGGTACTAAGTCCGTGTGTCAAATTTTAAGAAAAAGGAGGCAAAGCTAAATCTGCTTAGATTCAAAGTTACGGTGAGCATTGTAAGTTAAACAGTAAAGACTTTGAACAAAGCCATACCAAGGAAGGCTTGAATAAGACATGAAGGGACTTCAAGTACGTGGTTCACCATCAGTGTCTATCCTGGATGGCTCAAGCCCTGGGCTCCTTTATTTCCGTTACAGAATCCGTGTTTAAGTGGTTGGTCAAGTGCTCTCGACCTAACTAGTGACAGATATAAGTTCACTTTATTTGGTGGACTTCATTATTTACTGTGCACATGGACTCGTCTATCTTTCTTTTAATTCTATACTTAATATTTTTTTTTTTTTATGATATATCTAAATCATTTTAACCGATTGACACATTTCCCATAATAATTATAGTACCTGTACTCAGTTATTGGCACATATTTGTGCCCAGATTGATTCAAAATCAAACGAAAAGCTCATGTTATCTTGAGATGAAAAATACTCCCACAACATACGAAGTCACTGATAGACAGGTTTGGAAACGTAACTTGAGCTTAACATGCCCAGAAAGAAAAACAACAACAACGTAGGCACGGAAGGTAGAACATGTATCGGTATATTATGCGCCAAAGGTTTGAAGATAAAGGGTTGCAATTTGGACCGGCGGAGAGCAGATTCGGTGATAATGGCGATATCTCCCAGCCTTAGCGTCAAGGATGACAAAATAATGTACGTGTCATCGATAGCACAGCAACAACTTCATCAAGAACACCTGGAAAAAATGATGCGGAGTCTGTTCTGTTCTAAGGTCTTCGAATAAGGTAGCGAGTTTTCATAATTATAAGATGGTAGCGAGTTTTTATACATGTAATTGTAAGATAGTTCACTGAACGCAGTTTAAATTAATAAACAATTGGAAATGAAAGCATTCTTAAAAATCAACCATTCACGAATGTGCTTTTTTTAACCACTTACAATACACGTGCAGGTCATCCATTTCTTCGAAATAACTGCAGCTACTGTTCAATCTAAAGTTTATTCGTTCTTTTATATATATACAAGTAATGTATTTATTTTCCAGGACAGAGGCGCTTAGGCTTATATCGAACTCTCTTGGCTTGTTTGGTATCGGATCCTTATACAGTAAAAAAAAAAATGTCTTTATCAGGTTCTCCCCATGCGTTTCTTTTTTCCTGAAAAAAAAATTGTGCTGGAAAACCCCGTTCAATCATATCCTGGTTTAAAGTGTAGGCGGAATCCTAGGGAATAAGTGGAGCTTCAGGTGAACGGAACTTGCTGCACGCCTTAACAGAATCAAAATGGAGAGAGAGAGAGAGAGAGAGAGAGAGAGAGAGAGAGAGAGAGAGAGAGAGAGAGAGAGAGAGAGAGAGAAAATCGGGTTGGGGTTTCATTGGTATCACTATCATTGTATCAGTAACTTAATGTGAGAGGTTTTGAAAATTTGAAGCTCTTCATAATAATTGATGAATAGCCTACTGTACCAAGTAATGATTCGATGAATAATTATAGAAACTATGTTTCCAAAATTAAATTAAAAAAAAAAACATTTAAAAAGTGTCGATATCGTATGTCACCGATTGCACGTAGACCTTTTACTTCAAAATCTTATTCCTTATTTGAAAATAAAATCGGTTCCATAAGAGCCCCTCCGAGCAGCTATCTTTTGAAAACGTGAGTCAGACGCATGGACAGGTATTTTTAGTGACGATATCAATTTCAATCTTTTTAAATTTATACTAAATTTCATACTAAGGCCTAAATCTTGGTTAGGAATTATGTGGTGTAACGTTTTCTCAGTTATGATGTTGCCTATATTGAATTAGTGCTCTTGACCTCGTGTTTATCACTTTATGAATGTTATGGAAACAGTGAAATTTCAATGGGGCATAGTGGAAAACGAAATTATCCAAAAGTTTTGCACATGAATCCCATCGCTTTATTTGTGCCGAATGTAGGGCCTCCTCTGGCTATGGCTTTTGACGTTAAAATATCCGAGGATTGAATGATCTCATAAAACTTACCAAAAGCTTAGGATAAGTTGAAAGTATACACAAATAAATTCCTATTTCAAATTTACATTTCCTCCGAAAATTATACTCCTGGTGGGGCTCCATGCGGCTTTTATACAAGTTCCTCCACTCACCAGAAGAAAGTATTCATCTCTTGAAATACTTTTCCTTGTGTCTGAGACTGAGCATTTTTTGATAAGGCCTGCCAAGGGAAGGCGGTGTAAGTCTTTTCTATAAAAACGTGTACATTTTCTTGCACATTGATTGAAATATTCTTGCCCCATTACATATTTTATAAAATACGGGTAATGATTTTAACTTATTCACACTGCCCGCTTAAGACAAAGTGACACAGTCTATTATTATACTCTATACCTTATCTCAAAGTTTTAACTTTTCATTTATATACAGTGTATTTCGTAGTTTCCGATTTCGTTCGCAATAACATAAGTCATTGAACACTAGCTTGAGCTGAAGAATAGTAGAAGTACTGGCCAAATGAATTAAGGGCGTAATTTTTTAATGCTGAATTTTTATTTCTATGACTATTCTTCGTGCATCTACATGTATTAACATGTTCCCTTCAGATCTATAATTTCAGAGTTAGTGTACGTGGATGACTATTTTAATTGCCATGGGCAGCATCACTCCACAATATACTACTAGTAATAACTAATAGGTATTACTAGGTTGTTCCTTCTGTAGTGCTAGCTGAGACCGTCCTTTTCCAACCCAAAGCAAAGCTTGAGCGCTAACCACAACCAGAATACGTAACAGAGCAATGGTACGTTTCAGTTTAGTCATTCTTGATGAAGATTTTATTGGCAAAATGACTTGGGATTCATTTGGAAAATGAATGTATGTAAAATGAAAATTAAATATAATTTTCGTCATGCCTAAACCAACATTAAAATTTGTGTAGGTCATCATGGTGTGTTCGTTTTAGAGAATTATGATTAATGAAGTACTAGCTCCCCAGGCCCTCAGTTATCCTTTCCAATGTTCTGTGAAATATTTATGGTATTTATTAAACAGATTTATAAGATAAGAATGGTGGCAAAACTTTCATAGCTTATACTTACACAAGTTTCAGTCAGTTAGTGACTCAAATTTATGAGAGTGTAGCTTTTCCATAGTTATGGTAAAAATTTAAACAAAAAGAGGAAAACTATGTGAGATTAGACTGGTATGAGCATTAATGATGGTCAAACTCAGTGAAACTATTTAAATGTATCAGAATTTTAATCTTGAGTGATGAAAAGAGCAAAGAAATCTCAGCCTTTCAGGCTTCAGCTCTATTTTGAGTCTATACCTGTGCTTAGGTGCAAAGTTTGGACAATTCCACAACAGGAGTATAAAAAAATAAAAAAAAAGGCAACAGAAATGAGACCGCAAAGAAATCTAATCAAAATGAAACTGTGCTGAAGTTCAAGCTAAAGATGACTCCTAGTCCTTAGCCAATTCGAAAATGATAATCAATTCATTTTGCCCATGTAAAAATGAGAAAACTTGGAGCATCTCAAGAATTGCTGGAAGTGGAATGACGCTGGACAAGAAATGCAACAGGGGGGAAAAATGAAATAGACATCCACAAAACGGCTTAATAGAGATGCAATGAAAGCAGCTCAAGTTGAAAAATACTAAGAAGAAATAATCAGTTTCCCCCCCCCCCCCAAAGTATGGCACTTGATGATGACAATAAGCAATAAAATAATGATCGAAAACTGAATAACCAGTTTTAATTGTTTATTTTGGTTCAAACCTACTACTCAAATTAATAACTGATATAGGTTATCAAAATCAAACTTCCTGATCAAAACAACAAAAGAAAGAAATTCAACATATATATTTTTTTGGTTTGTTTATTGAATTGACGCAACTGCATGACATTAACACCAATAAAAGGAAATGATTAATGAAAAATTCCCACATGTACACACAACCATCAATATCAACATTCTAACACTGAAAAATTAGACACACTATACTGCAAGTATTTTTTTTTAAATAATAACATTCATAGCTTTTAACCGCATCTTTTCTTTTCCTAAACAGTTCTTTAACTCTCATTCTAAATAACTGGAGAGTCTGTTAACACAACTTTTTGTTGTAATTACATTTTCATCTCTCAACGAGCAACCAATTTACATCAAATTCAAAGGTGAACCATATCTATTACAAACACTGTGTACAAACAACTTGCAATGCCTGATTGATCAACAAGACTCTTTTTTTTTTTAAAACAAAGTCGGTGAGATCTGCACAGAAATTTTTTTTTTTTTTAATTTTAAACACAAAACTTAACTTCATAACGCTTGAACACTGACACTGAAGCAAAGTCACCCAGTATTGTATCTCTTTTGCAAAATAAAACTTGGTTTAACTATCTGAAGAATTTACAAGAAAATCTATTGCTACAACATGAATATTAGTATTACACTGTATTATATAGGAAAAACTAAATTTTAGGATGATCACAATTTGGCACAAGCCCTACAATACACATAGATCTATATCAATGACAATTAGGTAAGCATTCAAACACTCTAACATAAACTTAGACTCTGAAAAATGGTAAATCTTCAATCAGACATTTGATGAATTTCAAAACAATTTTTTTGTCTAAAAATGAGGTGGGGAGTGGGGGGGGGGGGGAGGGGAGAGAAAGAAATATTGTTTACAAAAATACAACTATAAAAAGGAAAACGAAACTAAAAAAATTATTTCCATTAGTAATTTACTTGCTTTGTCAGGTCTAAATATGAACCTATAGATCTAGTGAAATGTACCCCAAAAAAATGCTAATAGTAATAGATTGGAATGTAAGTCTTTGGAGAGTAAAGCATTCCCAAACAGTCGTTTATCTTGCTGTGAGCCCAAAAATGTGAAATTGATCCATTCTTTTCCTTACTACAGTATACAATAACTTGACAATAACAAAAAAATTAAAAAAAAAAAAAAGAAACCAAAAAATTAACCATACAAACAAACCCAAATAAAAATCAATTCTTTTTTTACACAATCATTATACATCAACATGAAATCACATGAAAAAAAAAAAAAGGACTGTGATGTATATCTTATCTCCTAATGTATAGGAGGTCTTACTGATTATCATAATATGTAATTGGTGTCATCATGCTAAAGTCAATGGTTCAGTGAAAAAAAAAATTAAAAAAGAAAAAAGGTACATCTCTGAATGGTATAAAAATGGGAATGAAAATATAACAAAATGTACATTAAATGACACCGAATATAATACGCCCCATCCCTGGCTCTACTCTCACTGCAAATATCACACTTTCACAAATTCCCAGTTTGAAAACTTTGCTTTCATTTGGAATAATTATCCAGGCTCCATGTTGTAACTTACTCTATGAGCTTTCCTCTTTACCTTGTCACTGTACCATTCATTTTTCATCAAAATCGTTTTCATGCAAATACTACCCTTGGTATTTGAATAATTAATGCATTCATGACTTTTCAAGCAATCAGAATAATTAAATGACACCAACTAATCTGCCCAATTTCAGATGTAAAGATTTGATAAAATATAGCTCTGTATTGCTGGGTCAAATAAAAGCAATAAGTTAAATATAAAGTTTGGAATCACCAGATAAGGAGAGAAGCATTCACTCATACAAACTACCATTCTCAGATTAAACCCCAGTTCAAATTTTTGTTTACTTTTAAAGAATATCATAAGATTCCACCAGAACTGCACCAGCGGATATCTTATTATCACAAGGAAAGCCTAGAATAATTGAGATTTTGTATTGCGACTGATGACAGTACAAATTGAAGACTAGAATTTTTTGGTGGGAAAAGACAGTAGAGTAAGAAAGTAACTCATTGGCAACCATTATCTTTCATCCAGAAAATTAAAGTACCCCCAAAGTTTAAATTGTTAATTTAATTTTTTTTTTTTTTAACACTAAAAAAATTACTAAAGACAACAAAAAAGGAAAAAAAAAATCTATTTTTGACATTGAATTTATGTAATGTTATACAGAAGATAGAAGGTAGTTCTACTAGTCAAGCAATAGAATGCCTATAAATGATTTATTTAAGACATAAAATTAGAACTAGACAAGTTTTTCAACAATTTTATTTTTGTTGTCTTTCAGCTAAGTCACAGTCTTATTCCAGGTAATCAAAAGTTTCTGATTTGTATACATTGGCCGCATGTTTATTTGACAGAGAGGATGAGTGCCACAATGAGCCCATATAGACCAAGCACCTCAGCGAAAATGAGGATTAGGATCATACCAACAAACAATCGTGGCTGCTGGGCTGTTCCTCTCACACCAGCATCTCCTACAATTCCAATAGCAAAGCCAGCGGCCATCCCACTAAGCCCTACACTAAGGCCAGCACCTAAGTGAAGGAAGCTCCTGAAAAAGTGAATCAAAATTACACATAAGAAAAGGGACACATGACCATTTGACAAGTAACATGGTCATTTCCATATAAGAAGACGCCAATGAATTTTTTTTTCTTCAGTTGAACTTTATGCAATTTTTATTGAGTTCTGTCACTAAAGCCCAGAGCATTCAATAAGACAAGTTATTTGTTCTCCTTAGCCTTAACCTTATTGTACCTCCTGTTCCGCAAAAAGCAAATTGTATTAATTAAAGTACTTTAGTCCTGGGCACCTAATTTCATTTTCATGCCAATACCAAGAAACTGCACTAAATTTCGCTTCAGGTATAATTTTTTTTTTTTTTTAATTGCAGGTACTGGTACATAAAGCAGCAAAAGCAGGTATGCTGTACATTTTTTGTGACTTCTTAATGTTTTCCTCAGCCCTTGTCAGTTCCTCACTCTATTTCCCAATTCTAATTCAGCCTAAAAGCTTTAAAAGTGGTTTGTAAGCTTGAAAACTAAATGTAAAGGGTGAAAAAAAATGTAATCCAGGAAATACAAGTTTTAAAACAACAGCTAAGAAATTTAAAATTTAAAAAAGATGATGATGTTGTCCTTTAAACTTTAGTCTTCACTCCTCTAAAAGCATGTATTTTTGTAGCCCTACAATTTTCTCAGAAACGGAATTAAAACAAGGAAATAAAACACCATCTGAAACTATGGAATTCAACTACAAACTAAATAAAATGATAACTTTTCTTGATTAGTATGTATTTATTACACTAAATCTAAATACTGAACCTAATAGTAAAGTTATTAAGTAAACAGTATGATTTACAGCTACTAACTTAGCCAAACTTATGCTCATTAAAAGTAGATCAAACACATTATCTTGAAAGTTTTAAAGAAAAATCAAAAGCAAAATCATTCATAAACAAGTCATTGTATCCAATAAATTGTAAGTCTACATAACAAAGTTACCGTCCAGTGGTCTGATTTTGCTTATCGTTTCATATTACTTATATCCTTAAATTAAATCCTTGTGACATATCTTGTAATAAAATTCCTTTGACTCTGAAAGCCAAGAAATATTATTTTCTTGGTTTAGATGTTGATAATTATACATCTTCTTACTTGAAAAGTGTGTAGCCTTTGGTTGGTATGTCTTGTGTGATGACAACAGCTACTACAAGACCGTAAATGGCCACAATACCAGCCATGACTACTGGGATCACAGATTTCATGATGAGTTCAGGCTTCATAACAGCCATAGCTGAGATACCAGTGCCAGATTTCGCTGTGCCATACGCTGCTCCAAGAGCTGAGGAAAAGAATTTAGAAAAAAAAAATTTTAAAAATCTCTTCCCCAAAATTAGAAAGAAACCAATACAAGCATTTTTCCATTCATTCATTTAGGAAGGCCAGTCTTCTTCAACTCATACACATCTGTCAGTTTTTATGCACTCTCAGAAGAACAGGGAAAAAAAGATTAGCCTTAATCAATAAAATAAAAGGAGAAAGGAAAAAGAAACAAGGGTTATAAACATAAGAAAAAAATTAATATGAATCACATTTATGGAAAGGGAGATTTTGTCCGCTTATGGGCACTGGTAGTTCAAAACTTCAACTACAAAATAAGATTCTCAGGAACATGAATATAAAGCAGATACTTAGATTACCTTATATCAATGAACAGAAGAATCAATAACTACTGTTGACAACTACCACTGATCTTAGATCACAATTTCTCCATAAAAACAATAGCAAAGACCAGTGTTTTGATTCTATTAGTTGAATTATCATGTGACCTCATAGTCCAGCTTTTGTTTATGAGCCACTCGCTCATTTCAAATTTTGTACTCAAAATATAGTTTTGAAATGTTCCTGTCCCTAACTGAATTTTTACTTCTACCACAAGAATGAAACAAACAAAAAAAAAAATAAACGACCAAAACATTAAGAATTTTCCTTGAACAAACTTCACCAATCCCCCCCTGCTAACCACTGTTAAATATGGCGAATGATGGGTTTTGATTTTAGTCAAATGATATGTTTTTTGTTTAATTTCAAATTTTAGTGGATTTTCCAACAGGAAAAATGCCCCTTTATTTCAATTTAACCTTTAATTTCTCAATGACAGGGGTGTACATGATTAAATTTAATTTTCTTCTTTAATCTTTACAAAGCTAGGTTTGCAAGATCTTTTCGAAGATTATCAATCATGAATAAAACTTGGAATTAAGAGTACCGTGAAGCAGGATTGAATTAACTTAAATTACTTGTAACAAAAAATGTCTCAAGGGTGACTGGTTGGAAAACAGTATCAGTATTAGTTCAAATTCTCTTGTCAACCACAGCATGGGATTCGCAATACATTAGTTTGCCAACGTCTGCACAGCCCTGTGAATGTGGGTAGCCATTGCAGATTTGAGAGACGATGCAATATTTTCATCACATGTGCTTTTCTTTTACATCTTACAGGAAGGAAAATCAAAATATAGCCTTAAATTGTTAAGAGCAAACTAAACTAGAAAAGCCAATTGGTTTTGACACAAAAAGAAATGAAAGCCCTAGATAAATTTTTTTCACTATTGGATCGCAAATCAAAGTCCTTTTTTCAATGTTGGAACACAAACTCTTATATTTAAAATAAAAAATAAAAAATTGGCCAAATGTGCTTCTCTGCTGATGAAATCATCTCCTGTGTATTTTTCGATGAGTGAGATTCAAGTGTTTCTCTAGCAGGTGCTGCTTTGAGTGAGAACATTTTTCTTCTGTACATTGAAAAGTAACACATGCAGTCTATACCACTTGAATTCCTGGTATAATTAAGCTTGGTAGCAATTGGTTTTGAATTAATCACACAAGGAGAAATTGCAATCTTGATTAAGCTTGAGGGGTTTATGTGAACAAAATTCAAAAATGAATTCCACCCTGTGTTATATTTGGTGCATGTTTAGAATATCACTTTGAGATCAAGCTATTGATTATGGCCTCCATAATTGTATTTTTTTTTGCTTTGAGTAGAAGCACAGGCAAATACAGCACAGTTCCTTCAAGCAATGCATATAACTTTAAATTATATATTACTGAGTAATTCTAAAATTTAGAATAGAAGTGAAATTGAACTAGAAATTTCATAACTTTTAAGAGGGGCATAATGCATAATGTAGAAGTAAAATTTTCATTGATTAAAATGGTGACTTTTTACAAAATATCACACAGGTCACTTTGTCTAAACAAGTAACAGTGACACATATCGGTACATATTATGGTAGAAAGATTTAAATTCAATTTAGTGGTCTTCTCTTTTGAATAAAACTCACAAAGAATATAATAGAAACCCCAAATTTTTTTCGTCTTTTAGATTTAATTATGAAGATTAACATGAGTATTAGAACATTGTTGGTACTTCAAAAGGTTGGTAAAGCAGTATAATTTTAGCTTTGTAACCAATTTGTATAGTATAACTGTGCCTGTCAGGGCAGTGATATTAATAGCGCAAGTAGGACCAGCTATAACGGTAAATTTGCAGATCTCGACCCAACTCACCTTAGGCTTCATAATAAAATGTTTCTTGACAAATTCGAAACTTTTAGTTTAATGATATTTTAGAGCAACACAAAAATGCTTATATCTTGAAAAGTATTAATTTGCGACAAACAAAACCATATCCGTGTTCAGAATATCAAATTCATTATAAAAAATACAATTCTAATACAAAGACAGTTGGGCCGATAACCGCAACAATACAGCCATAACCAGGTTTAAATTGGCTAATTTTGTTAATGGACTGATTACTGATCCAGTCTCCTTTGTAAAAGGGATGTAACTGGTTCTTGACATAAACAAGGAAAGTAAAACAGAAAGAGTTCCTTTTAGGTACCGAATAATTTACACACCAAAGAGGGCTTCGTTTGATCTGGACCATAGAAAAAGATTGGGCTTGATTTTTGCTTGGAGTTACACGAAGAAGAAAAATTAATTTATTTCAGCTCTGTCTCTTATCTAACATATTCCCCTTCTCCGTTGTGTAAATTAATCCGTACCTAAAAGGAACTCTTTCCAGTAAAACCCTTGAGGAAATGATCTGAAAGTGGGACAGCTTTAAAGGATTCTCCCAAATATCTGAATTTTGATGAAATGCCTAAAATGGCATCTTAATTTAGATCATTAAGCATGGAGTTTAAGGTTCTTTTTCGCCCCACCCCCTCCAACCCTCTGAGTGATCTCAGTATCTCAATTAACTCTTTATAAATTGTCTCAAAAGAAACAAAATAGATACATTCAAATCACTAATCTTGCAGTGTATTGGTATAGAACTGTTGACATCACAGCTATTAGACAATCTAATATGACAGCGATTAGTAACTGTATTAGCATTTCCAAATTTAACCAGTTTTCCCCTCATGAGCCTACTTTTACTTTTAGGCTTAAAATTTCAAAAGGATTTAACATCTAGATCTAGATTCTGTGTTTTGAATCATAAGAGATATCTAGATCCTAGGTAAAGATAGATAAGTTGAAGGAATAATAATATATCTAGATCATATAAGTACAAGGATAGACCATTGATAAGCATATTCAATACACACACCCCCCTCCCCCCGGGCTGGAAAAATAGCACCAAGGTTTTGTTCAAACAAGGTTTTTCAGCTTGTATAAATAATTAAACTGTCACTGCATCTCAATTAGATGCATATCCAAATTTAACAGGTACAATACTTACAGTCACATCAGCATCTCGCGTAAGGCTATGAAATAATATTTTTCAGTCCATTTACATCCTTAAAAGTTTAAAACCTTGCATGAAATGAAATCTAACTAGGCATATGCCTCATGTGCTATGGTATTTGGTAAATGGTTTACTAAACTTTACAAACTAATAGGCCTATCTATTGAAGTAATTATCTGCACCAAATAAAACCTTCAAGTTCATTCTAAGCATAGCAAAGAAAATAGCATCATTAGAATGACAAAATTGGATGGATAGGCTATATCTTATCTGTTTTTCTCATGGTTTTCTTACTGGAAACTAAATTGAGGAATTTATTTGTCACAAAAAAAAAAGAAAAAAACCCAACAAAACATGCTATTAGAGATCCCAGGCTATAATAATAGTAGGCTACTACTAAGCGTGTCAAATTGCCACACAAAAAAAATGAACAAAAATAAATCTGAAAATTTCATAGTTAAGGTGTGGAACATGTAGTAAAATTTTCATTTCAATCTTTCTTTAAAAAGCAATTAACTTCATTAATTTCGTCATGAAACAGATGATCACTGTAATAGTACCTTTAAACTTAATTTGATCTGGATGTAGATCTAAATCTAGAAATATCTAATCTAGATTCTAGATTCTTGATGACTAATGTAGTGAAGGTTCTGCCAAACCAGGACATCACCCGACTATTTGCTGATCAAGATTTTAGGTAACATCTATCGAATCTAATGAAATATTATATTAGATCTAGATCTAGTTGCTTCACCTTATCCCAGTTACTCAACTCATGAGTAGAGTCTATGGATTATAGATGTCTATTTGAGAAAACATGTTTCTTACCACAAAATGACATAGCTGCTGTTACTCCCATTACTCCAAAGAAAGGAGCGTATGGCGGGGCTTCCATATCGTAATCTGCCATTTTTTTTTTGTGCGTTCAAAGATTTTCGTTCTCAATGACTGTTTTATGAAATTTATGCAGAATAATGCCTGCCAGCGAAGAGTGAACCTCAAAATGGCCGAGTGACGTAGTTGTCATATGATCATGTGACTTTCATAACCTACAATGTTAAAATAACGTTCATTGGACCATTTTTCTACATCTAGCCAACCAAATTGCATCTTTGATATTGTTCATTATAATCACATGTTTCCGTTTTGGAAAAAATATAAAATCTATCTCCCTACAAGAATATCATTTTAAACGAAATAATTCTTTCGGTATGTGAAAAACAAAATACAAAATTTGTTGCAAGCGGCACCGATCACTTCAGCCGGCAAGTTGGTAACTAAAAAACCCTCTTTTTAGGGGTCAGATAGTGTCAGGTGGTTACTGAACAAGTGTTAAGAGACAGGTGGGCTATTTTTAGAATCAGTCCATGCGTTACGCCCTGTCTGTAGCATAGGTGCTTTCTGTCTACTTCTGAGGCTTCGCAGGAAAAGCTTACGGACCTTAAGCTAGACTACGACGTAATATTTTTAGACTGACCGACATCATTTGTATAAACTCCTCCCACCCAGCGGTACGTAGCAGAATCGCTTTTCGCAAACATGCTAGCCCTCTCAACGTGAACGTAACCGTTATGTAATTGTTGCATGATGGCTGCCAGCGATGCTCTAATGCTACCGGTACTGAGTACAAGCCTGGACCAGGTGCAAGCGCGCTATAGAGAGTGTGTTTCCACCGCTCCACTGCATGCTCACACAGTTACATTACATAACATTCACATGATCCGAGACAGTTATACCAGCAGCAGCAGATTTCACTGGTTTAAAACAGCTGACCAGACTGACCAGGCCTAACGCTCGCTTGCGGCTTCGGATGTAAACAACGCGGGCCGATTTGCACACGTCCCCAGGGAAACCACGTGTTTGTTACGTTATGACTCATGCTTACGGTACCTAACTCAATCTGCGAAACATGGCTACTGAAGCGCCCGTGACGGGCCATAGCAGCGATATTAGATCCAAAGTGCTCTTTCGATACTTTTTATGTTTCATCTGCAAAATAACGTAGAGTGAAAAGGGTGTAGAGTATAGATATGTGCCCATGTGTATTTACTGCATCACATGGATTTTGAAAAAGAAAAATTTGAAATGCACGAATAGGAACATGAATAAAAAAAAAATTTATGCTCCAGCAGCACAAAACATCTTCAGGCTTCTTTGTGGGTAGCGGGCACAAAATGGGTGCCATGTGGCTCAGCCTTTTGTTCTTGAGCAGCAACGAAAGTTTCAGCAAATTTCCTTATGATGACTAAACGTCAGAAAAAAAATCATATCTTTTCCCCTATCATTCTTTTCATCTACTATTATGGGTAGCTGATGATGCAATAAGAAAAATATCAAATGGTAGCAAGCTTTCATTTCTTTTTTTTTAAATCAATGTCCTGCATCTTTAATTCATGAAATTAATAAGAACTTAATCATGACCTAGGCTTTCTTTGTCAAGAATATTTCTTGCAATCAGAAACAATATAGCTGGTTTCTGCTCTAGAACCTGAACAAATGATTTTGATTTTATTTTAATTGCTTTGAAATCTCGTTAAATTTGATTCTTATTTGCTTCTTCACCTTGAAGCAATTTTTTTTCAAAGTACTTGCAATTGTATGGATCTTTTTGAAGAATATTTTTCCCTGACTCTCTTTGTCTATGTCTCTGTCTGTCTGTCTATCTGTCTGTCTGTCTGTCTATCTGTCTGTCTGTCTGTCTCTCTCTCTCCCTCTCTCTCTCTCTCTCTCTCTCTCTGTGTCTCTCTGTCTGTCTGTCTGTCTGTCTGTCTGTCTGTATGTATGTATGTCTGTCTGTCTGTCTCTCTGTCTGTCTGTCTGTCTGTCTCTCTCTCTCTCTCTCTCTCTCTCTCTCTCTCTCTCTCTCTCTCTCTCTCTCTCTCTCTCTCTCTCTCTCTCTCTCTCTCTCTCTTCCATCTTTTCCAACAGTTGCAAGGTTTGACGAAAGTTACATATCTGAAATACTATTCATTAACTTTGATTCATTAACTTTGATTCATTAATTCTTTTTGTGTGGGTGCTTTTCTTTCCATGCGATTAATTGCTTATTAGGTGGGTTTTTTTAAAGTGGCATTTTACATTTCTAGAAATAAAGAAAAAAAAAGAAACATTGAAGATTCTCCTATGTCAGGGTAGGTTGTAACTAAGTCTTATATGAAAAAAGGGAGGGGAGGGGGGGGGGGGGGATATTGGGTGCAATTCGTTGCTTTTATCTCGGCCAATTGTTTCTTTTTCTTAGTTTGTTTTTGTTTTGCTTTTTTTTCCATTGATCTCCTTCTAAACTTTTTTTTTAATTAAGACTTTGGTTTGTGCATTTCGTATTTTAAACTCCAAACTGAGAGTACTGAAACTTTTTTGTCCTCTTTCACGTGATTTTATTTGGAAATCGTTTTTGATGAAAGTAAAGACAACATAAGGACAAACATTTTAAGCTTTCTTCCTAAGATATTTTTACACTCTTTACAGATTAACTGCTAAACACAATCTAAATCACTTTCGATCATGAAGGCTATTAAAACATCCTTAAAACTCAATATCAATAGATTTTTGCGTCTAAACTGTATAAGTTTTGAATTCTTTGTGGATTTCAATATTTGGAGGAGTTTCAAAAGCAAGTCCTATTTATGAAGTAAAAGGTTCACTAACTAGAACAAAGTTTTAGAAGTTAATTCCTTTCATTAGTGCATGCAGATTCCTATACATATCACTGAAATGAATTTTTACTTATTAAATTTATTCAAAATTAATGCTTCAGAAATACGTTTCTCAAAATATTTAAATTTATTTTTTTTCCTTTCAATTTTAATTGTATCGCATTCTAACTAGCCCCGCATCTACATGTGTATTTTTACAATATGTTCCCGATTTAATGCTGGCATTCTAGATTTTCTTTCGTTTGAGAAAAAGACGACTTGGATTTGGTTTGCAAAGTAATAAGATCGAAAATCAAGATAAAATGCAGTTTCACAAAGAATTGGCATGCCGGGCGCTGCAGCAAAGTTTTGTTACTAAAGAGACACAACAGCATCTGCACTGAAAGTTAGATCGATTTTAAGCTGTTCAATATTTACGGTACATATGCTCAGAAGTTCACTAGTTAATCATTATTCTTGTCAATATTATATGAAATACGCAAAAAGAGAAGAAAAAAAAACTTTCTCGAACAAAAAAAAAAGTAGGCCTACCTAGTGCCTACAGGCCTCTTCTGAACATTTCTATTTGTTGGATAGATTTCAGGACTTTCAACTAGGTACCATAACTCTTTATGGACTCAGATATAGTGTTTTTATTAGGGTAATTTCAGAAAAAAATGTTTCTCACTAATGTTTTGTGCAATGAGTTTGAGATATAGGGTGAATTATTAGTATATTTTTTACCATCTTATAAGAAAATTGATCTTTGAAAAGCAGTGCAAACCGTACATTCATAGGGCAGTGCAATTGTTTGGGTTTTTTTTTAGTAGACCAAAACCCCTCTTGCTACTCAATTCCGATAGCGATTTAATAAGACGGGTAGGATTGTTTCATCGTTGTATAAAAAAAAAAAAAAACACGACGTTTGGAGAAAAAAAAGATAAAGTATCTGCCAAATAACGTGCTCTCTGAATGGAATTATTTTAAACAATCATTTTCAGTCCGAGAAAAGACTATAAATGAAAAAAACAAAGACGTTGTGGATTCAATTTTTTTTTTTTTTTTTCAAATCGGCCTCCGTAATGCGTTTGTTGATTGCTAAAAGATTTTTCGTGTGCTTAACCCTCAAATTTAATACAACCTTGCAACCGATTTTATTATTAAATTAAGTCTTATTTCCCTACATAAAACCGTTTTCTTTTCTTTCATTCAAAACTAAGCATTCCTAACGAACGACGGTTGAAATTATAAAATTCATAAACTATAATTTTTATTAATGGTCTTGTCATAAAAACCGTTTTCTTTAGCCACTGTTTTGCCTTTTTCTTGGACAAAAACTTAGGTTTCATAAAAGTGTGCAATGCTTGTAAAATACATTAAATGAGTTACTTGCAGCTTGTGACCTGTTAAAATTGTGCAAGCTTAAATCATATTCATGAGGATGTTTCAACTTTATCAAACTTATCAACTTCTGTATCTTTTTGTATTATTACAAAAGCGCTGTCTTTGGTGCAGATTCAAAACACGTTCCGCTGATATGGATTTAAATTAAAACACCTATCTTTACAGATTTTGTAATGCTCTTTTACTAAAAATTAAAAAAACAACAACATTGAGTTTTGCTCCAAAATCGCTGGTCTTGGTATTCTATAGAAAACTGATATTACATGATTTAGGAAAGAAAGAAGACAAACCACATCAACTAGCAGCGAAAAAAGAAGTCTGAAGACATGTGTCCGAATTCATATTATAATGTCCCGCAAAATTCATAACATTTACTTTTGTTTTAACTTTTCATGTGAAATATATAATTTTTTCCATATTTGTGTTGAAATATAAATATCGATTCAATTGAATTTTAGATTAAAAAAGAAAAAACCAACTATTAAGAGATGATAATGGAAGAGATGGATAAAAAACAAACAAACATTTTCAATCGAAGCTTTTAAAAGTTATTAAATTTGAAGCTGAAGAATTTATGCACAAAAACAGATAACTGTTACCCGATATGGTTGAGTAGATTCATAGGGAGTCTTCGTCAGCATACAAAGAGAGTATCTAATCCGTATAACACTATAATACTGAAATAAAATATTTTGACTTATGTAAAAAGCGCGAGAAAGGTATTCTTGATTTGTGTAAAATCTTAACCGGCATTCTTTTCGAAGCACCTAAAGTTTTCTAACGCCCTGCATAAAACGTGACATATAAAAGCAAATCACATTAATTCACCGCATAAACTTAAATAAAAATATATATAAGGCCAAGCTATACATTTGTGTCCCAGTTTCATGTTGACCTGCGTGCGTTGAAGGTCGATTAGACAAAAGTAAAATAAAATGTAAAGGATAAAAAAGAGCTCAGTGAAATAAGTCATTAGTGAAAGGTATGAGAGAAGGATTTAACTACCAAGCTTTTTATGGGCATGGACATGGACATTTTTTAACTCATTGAATAAGGAGACATGCTCAATCATTTTCTTTATTCATATAAATGATCATTCTACTTACACAGTCTTGATCTCTAACAAATTGGTTCGCCTCGGGTTTTTCTTTGCTCTTGGTAAGTATTATTTTATTTGTCTCTTTCAAACCTTTATCAAAGCCTATGAACCATTTCGGAAACTCCACGAAAAGTTGCGGATGCTGAACCTATTGTTGGATGGTATTTTGAATGCAACTTTCTTTCTTTTAAAATAAAAGCTGTTGGTTAAATTTGCTCTGAGAAACAGTACGACAAGTGAAACCTCAGCGTATTGAATTTTCTTAAACGAAATAGGGAGGACTTAAGTTAAGCCTCTGGTAGGCCTACGCAAATAAGATCTTGACCTCAAAGCCAAATAACTTGCTCCACCAGCATTCACAGTGTGATCATGGCCTCAAAACAGTTTGAAGTGATGATTGACTGAAATAAAATAATATTAGCGATGAAAAAAGCTAAAATACTGAGAAGAATAATTAAAAGTTAGCTAAGTAACTTTTTCAACCATAACTTACGGCTGCCTCAGTCAGAAGGCATTGTCAAAAGACAAGACCAAGTAGATAGTTTTCAACACACCGTAATTTTCTTGAAAAGCGTACAAGCTTTGTTAGACTGGTTTTTTTCATCAGTGGAGAAGTAAAGAACGGAAAAGGTATGGGCCATAATCTTTGGGGTCTGTTCTTTAAAATGGGGTTAAATAATATACACATCATCTTGCAGCTCTTCGAATTTAAATTCTCTAGTATTTTTACTTTATTTATAAATCTATCTATCTATCTATCTACCTATCTATCTATCTATCTATCTATCTATCTATCTATCTATCTATCTATCTATCTATCTATCTATCTATCTATCTATCTATCTATCAGCTGAGCACGAAACTTAGAAGTCGTGGACCGAATAACTAGGTAGGACAATTTTTCTAAATATACCACGCTCCTTATTTGTCGAGCACTGTTTTTATAAGGTTATTTGACACATAACTATCTATCTATCTATCTATCTATCTATCTATCTATCTATCTATCTATCTATCTATCTATCTATCTATCTATCTATCTATTTATTCAATATAATATACAGAGAGATTTGCTACATAAGGAAATTTGACTTCTGAAACACGCCATTGCTAAATTTAAAGCCGAAAGCAAAACCAAAAATGATTGACTTCTAAAGTTAATATTTAAAAGTAATTTTTAGCTCCTTTGCTCATTACATAATGAAAGTCATTGCACGCACTGGTATTTGTATTTATCAGAGTGTATTGCAGTGGTAACGTTCGTCATCAACAACTGACAATAAAAAATGCAAGCTCGAGAAAATGATCGTCTCAATTATCATTGTTAATTTTCTCCTTGAAATGTCTCGTAATATTGCATTATTTCCCCCATCATAAATTCATCTATTTTTAGACTGAACTTTAGGATGATCCCTGTCACCCATCATGAGTTCATAAGAACCTCTCAGAGAAGAATGGGCTAGGTCAGATTTGTAACTTGCATGGGGTGAATCCAGAGATGAACAAGGCTCTTTAAGATTTGGAAATATATTTATATATATATATATATATATATATATATATATATATATATATATATATTATTTGAAACTATAAAAAAAATTATGTATTTCTCTTAGTTATGCGTGTATGACTTTTGTTAAATCGAGTCCGTTTGCAGATCATTCTTCGGGAGACTATCAAAGTCATCCCTCCTACCTCCATAAGGTCCATTCCTTGTCGTGGTATGGAGGCTGGCATGCCTCGGTGATCTTTGTGAGCTGTGCCAGGAACGGTCACCCATGCTGGATTGGTCACAAGGTAGAGGCCAGACCAAACGTGGACCAGACAGACTGAAAAACAGATAGGACTGTGACAGATTAGGTGGTGTGCACCTCCTCTACATGAAGAACGTCCACCTGGGCAGTAACCCTTTGAGCCCAAGAAACTGTTTGGGGGATGTACATATACATTGTGTATAGGGTCTGCCCCATCTCAATAACACTCATGACAACCTCTGCAGGGAGACCACCACTGACTGACGGACACTAACAGTTGACTCTGACAAGACACTTAGATAGTGAAGAAAAACACCATAAAACCTGGGTGGAGGGCACTCATTAGTCTTGGACGATAGCCTTTCTAAGGGAGGAGGGCACCCTGAAGAAAATCCTCAACCGCCGAAATCGGAGAACATCAACCTCAGAGCGCGGGATTGAATCTGATGTTCACGTGCTACCAATCGATGACTGTGCAACTTACGTTAGGACAGTGTGGTGTCGCCCCGTTGGATCGTGGCCAGTATGGGACGGCGCTGAGCCCCGTGCCTCGAAGGGGTTCACCCTATGCTACTGACTGCGACTCTGACTCTCTTGTCATGGCCAGGGGAGAGCAGAGTAGGACAACTGGCCACCTACTTCGTATAGCTCACTGGAATGCAGAAGGAGTGAGAGAAAAGAAATTGAATTTTAACAATTCCCTCAGAAAAGCAATATCGACGTCTGCCTGACGCATCTTAACAGTTCCTTTAGATTCCACATACGAGGATATGAAGTATACAGAAATGACAGAAAAGGTCGATCCAAAGAAGGAGTCGCCACTCTTGTCACAAACAAAATACCGTCTGTAGAAATATCCAGATCCCAAGACAGTGACCCAGAATATGTAGCTGTTAGACTCATTCTCGGAGGGAAAGACCTGTGTAAAGGAGAGTAATTCTTGACTTTCTAAGACCATACCAGTCTGCTGTTGACTATTCTTTCTAGTAACTTGCCTAGGCAGCTGAGCAGGCTGACAGGTCTGTAGATATCTGTCTTCTTCTTGTCTTTGCCTTTCTTAAGGATAAGTCTAAATACAGCTTCTTTCCATCTAGAAGGTACATGGCCAAGGTGCCAGCTTTGGTTGAAGATTGCGAAAAGTGTTTTCGCTTAACCGCAAAGAGCTAGAAAAGAAAGAAGACACAGCCTCACAACTACCACGCATAGAACAATTGCTTCCTCTGGTTTGGCTGCCAATTCAAAAGTTTGAAGTGTCAACAAAAATTCCTGGCATCCACTCTGAGGCTCACCATCCCCCTCATATGCTGAAAGCACTGACCTTAGAAACTTTAGACCACAAATACCCAAAATGTTCAAGGATCCATATCTATACTGATGGGTCAGCTGAAAGGGCAGTAAAAAATGGAGGAAGCGGAATGATAGCCATACATCCATCCGGAGCAGCTTTCTCAAAGGCAAGGCCTGTTGGTAGCAAAGCAAGCACTTCAAAGCAGAAATGGACACGTTGCTTTTGGCAGCTGAACACCTTGAGACAGATGCCCATTAAAAGCACAGTCCAGTGATATTTTCTTATTCTCTGTCTGCCCTTCAGACTCTGCAGTCAAATCCCACAGATAACAAATCAACAACCTTGTGCAAGCAACTTAAAAAGCTGTCCAAAAAAAAAGGAAAATAGTTCTTCAATGGATCCCATCACATTCAGGAGTAACGTGAAACGAAACTGCTGACCAGCTAGCAAAGAGGGAAGTAAGCTACCCCAACCACAATCTACTATCTCAAATGAAGAAGCTAAAACTCTTCTTAAGAATACGGCCACACGAGAATGGCAAGAAGAGAACAAGGGATATACCTTCAAGAATGACAGCATTCACATGTTAGACAGAAAAGGTCAAACAACACTGTTTCGCCTAAGGACAGGCCGCTGTGGCCTCAACAAGCATCTGAAGAAGATGCCAGTGTGGAGCGACAGAACAGACCCCAGTCCACATCCCACAAACCTGCCTCCACTTTGAGGAAGCCATACTTCAAGTTTGGCCGACAGAAACTCCAGTCAGCGAGAAACTCTGGCGACGACCTGCTGAAAACGTCCAATTTCATTGACCTGACCGGACTATCGATTTAGCACAGTCAAAAAAAAGATTGAAGAAGAAGAAGAATCCCTCCTAAATCCTCTTAGGACGGACTCAAAGACTTGCAATCTGTATTCGATTACCAGTCTATAATTTCTATTCACAGTTATTCCACATCTAAATATTACTACAACACATTTTCCTCCCCGATTACCGAGTTTGGGACCAACATGATTTAAATACTGCCTAATCTATTAACATAGTATAGAATCCGTATAATATTTAAATAATAGCAGATGAACTTACTTACCTTCATTAACCATAAATAATTTTCTACTACTATAGATGCAGAACGATTATTATTTTGACATCGCAAGTTTGGTTGCAATCATTTTATCGAAAGGCGCCAGAGAGCGCTGTCGATAGAGCCTCAGGCTGACAATGTTAATGTCGGACGATCGAATCACAGACAGGGCTATCTAGTGGTGTGATAGAATCCTATGTAGATGTTATATAATAATATAATCAATAAATACTATATTTGGCTTGATGGGGATCTTACTGTTCTTTTGACTGTAGAGATTGTTGCACTATCGATCAAAACTATTGTTGAGGAACTGATAATACAAATTGTCCTATTATGAACCAGGTTTTGGATGGTACCCACGCCAATGGACGACATCTGATCAGAGCAATGACTATTTCCACGTTTTAAACTGGTAAGATATAAATCTTTTGATATAAACAATAATAAATCAAGGCAAAACAGTCGTCCTGAATTATTAAACGTCTTGTACGTCTGTCTCAAAACTTTATGACTATTGACTTTTGTATTTGTTAGGGGGAAAAGTTGGGAGAGACTGAAGCATTAAAGTAGTGTGATAATTGACATTCATGTATCTAATAATTACGTTTAAGAAACTTTTTGTTTTTATAATGGGTACTATTTTTCATACACGATTGTATACGCAATCAGATCTTGAAAAAGAATTGTCTAAGCTATCCCAATTTTTCCCATTATTAACTTCTAGAGAAAATTGTTGATTTGTAAGTACAGATAGTAAACTTGATCATATCCAAACATCAGTAAAAAGATTCCTTTCACAAGCTACGGAAACCTCTACTGGATGGTCCATTTTGAAATGAATTGCTCAAAGTTAGAGAATGGCTTCTTCGACCTCAGGGGATTCAAAAATGGGCAATGGAAGAGTGGTATATATTCCACTCTGACTGTGATGACGTCGCGGTTGAGACTCCGTCCTACACGTTAAACAAACTTACAAAGGCAACCACATAGAGAAAGTCTTTAGAGGCCGCACCCCTCACAGTCGCGCTGTCAGCCACTACAGCTTTGGGAAGTGTCTGTTCGACCCCACATAGAGAACGCTGTTAAACGAGGCTTTTTAATCACGTTTGGCTCTGGAAGCTAATAGAGATTAAAGTCTGAAAATGAATTCGTCATCCGAAGAAGAATTTTTTTGGGTATGGACAAACTGTTACCTAAATTAATTAGGCCTAAACGTAGATGTGGAGTTCACAAAACAACAAAGAGCAAGCATCTCTTGGTGAATATCGTCATTTGTTCTGACAACTTAATTAGGTTCTACACTGATATATTTATGCTTACCTGAGGATGACCTGGAAACATTAATTTGACTAGGTGTAACTGGCCCTGGCCTATTCTTCCAAACGAACAGCCTGTTGAGCAAACAAAGAAAATAACAAACAGATTAAATGGAAATAACAGTACTGGAAATGATAGTAGTTTCTTGGTGAATGGCATTTTCTATGGAAAATAAACTGCTTAACTCGATACAAAATGACAAGACAGCTTTGGGCAGTATAAGAAAAAGTATAGTTTGGATTTTGCCAAAAAGTCAGTGCCACTCCTCACTACACAGTGCTTTGTTTACGTGGGACGCAACTGTTTTAGAGCATTCTTTTATTTTCACTGCCCCAAACAGTGCGCAATGTCGGGCGTAAGCGAACGATTTTACCTTTGTGGTCGCCCTATACAACCAAATCGCTCCTTGTAGATACACAAGATTTGTGTTCAAATGTGACTTCTCTATCTGCCTGACCGATTCATTTGATTGAGAATTTTGATTATATAAAAATCTGCGTCGTGGTGTTCCTTCGTTGCACCATGAGAGTGTGAGGCTTTATAATTTACGGTGTGTCAGGCAAAACATGATTTACATAATCTGCACTAATCCTATATTCTTAAAAAAATGAGTATTGATGTTGACTTAATTAACTTTATCACCACTCATTTTTTTAAATTCAGGATTTATCTTCAACAGTGCAATTCGCGCCACAGTCCAACTTTATGTGACAGCGTTTCATGAGATTTGATGGAAATATGAAAATACACAAACCTTTCTTTTACCCGCTCTTTCACTATCTCCTTCTCTATGTCTCTTAAGTTTTTTTTTCTTTCCACGGTGTTTCTCTATCTGAGTTACTTTATCTGTCTCCCTTGTATTTATATCTTTCTTATCACAGCTAACATAACCTCTCCTCTTTATGTCTGTATGTATCAAAGGTTTATCAATCGCTCAAATCGGTGACAGATAGGCGCAACATGAAATCTACGGAATCTTTTCCAGTGATTAATAAAACAACTTTCCAAAAATAAGAGGAACTTAAGTCTTCCACATGTAACAGAATGATAGTTTAGCCTAATCCAAGTGTGGAAGGTTTCCATTTAGATACAATCAAAACATTTCAAAAACTGATCTGATAAAATTTTCCAAAGCTGTCAATTGGTATATAGAAATCAATTAATGAATAATACACGTTAAAAAGTTGCCAAATTCAAGCCATAAACTATTTTTCTGATCTTGAGGTATTATAAATAGCGTGCCTAATTAGACTCAATGCGAAACACAAGTAATGTAACCGTTCCTTTAGTCTTTCTAGGAGTCTTTTTTTTTTTCCTTTGGCAGTCCGTCAAATCTCGAGTCCGGTGGCTCTGACAAACTCCAACGTTTGGAGCAGGTTTTGTTCAGTTTTATTTAGTTTCTCATGGACGTTTGAGGGGTGCGGCCATGTCTGCTGTCTAAGTTCTGAGTCTGGGAGTCTAATACAACGTGTGTGTGTGTGTGTTTTTTTTTTGTTTTTTTTGTTTTTTTTTTTTTTTTGGGGGGGGGGGGAATTTCAATCTGGGTGTTGTTAAAAATCATGTACCTACTTAACCTTGGTCGAGATTAGAGATTAATAAAAAAAAAAAAAATGATACACCATGTTGTAAGTATCACTCTGAACACATGACGCACGTTCAGAGCAAGATTGCCCTAAAATCCTTAATATTTTCAATATACATAGAGTATTGTTGCGTTGAGAGCAATAAAATAAAGACTTTTTTTTAACCAATAACGAAATGTCGTTACGAGTACGTAATGTCATAGTTCCCCCACCCCTACCCACCTCTAATAAACTACAAAACATTAAATGACTATGCTCGATCAAGTCATGTGATAGGCCTGTAATGTTTAGTGCTCCTTCCACAGGAAAGGCATGTAATTCATGAAAATTCATGAATAATTTTTTTTCCAAAGTGAGATAACTCTCGTCTCCTGTTGAAACGATGCTCTTACATTGTATTTCAGAAGTCAGATGGAATCCACCCTGTCTCTTTAGTTTGATCAATACGATGGCTCGATAGATTGAGATCTGTTTTAGTCTAGAATGGTAAGTATTAAAAAAAAATGTAGATCTGAATTTGGTAAATTTGTAGAATCGGACCAACTTTTGCTAGAAAGTTATATCCCTTGACGAAATGAACGCATGCTAAGCAAGATAAAGAGGGAGAAACCAATGCCAATATCTTGAAAAATTTTTATTAGCGCAAAATGAGAGCTACAAATTCGTATTCAGCACATTAAAATACATCAGATAAATATCATTTGCAAACCCAAATAGCTGTTGGTCCGATAGTAAAAAAAACACCCTGAATTTTACTATTAATACCAGATCTGGAAGGAGTTCGGAATGGGTGCGGTACCTCCGTCATATTATAGAGGGCTATTGAAAAAGAAAAGATATAGCGCTTGGTTTTTGTGTAAATCATTTTCTAACGATGAATTACCAATGAAAAAAACAAACTGCAGCATCATATAAAATCTATCATAGATCTAGAACCTATATCCTATATCATATAAATTTACTAAACCAACACACCCAATAGGAAGACCTACCAATTAATTAAAGAACTTAGATTAGAAGTGCCCATTTCAAAACAACGATATCAGGTGGCTCGCACACGTTGATTCAGCGATACATACAAATTTCACGAAAGACACGTTATCAAGTTTATCACTATGAAAGAGAGCTAAAGAACATGTGAAGGATAGCCTCAGGCCTGATCATATTGAGACAGGCATCCAACCCACTATTTTCAGGTTCTGTCTTTTCACCTTTTTGCACCTTAAAAAATCACAGTGTAGGTTGAAATGTACAGTTAGATCTAATTAAATGAGGCTAAAAAAATTTGTTTGCTGCTCTCTGATGTCAGCGATACCTGAAGTGTCTTCAGAAATTGAGAACAAGAAACGATAAATTCATTGAAACCATTTTTTAAATTGTACTTTTGAGGTAGCAGATATAGGTATTATAAATATCAGTTCAACCCACCCTAAGCTTTAAAATTGTGTTTTTTGTAAAGAATTTGATATGCTGAACACAAATATGAAGGTCTTATTGGTCGCAAATAAATACTTTTCTAGATAAAAGCATTTTTGTGTTGCTCTAAAATCACATTAAACTAATGTTTCAATTTCGTCGAGAAACATTCAATTGTGAAGCCAGATGTGAGGTGGGCATATATCTGCAATTTTACCTATATATATATTTATATATATATATATATATATATATATCTGTACAGCGCATAGAGTATAATCTGCACCAGGTATAGAAATTGTGCCTAGGATATATATCTGTACCAAGAACTTGTAAATGCTGCTAGGGCTTCTCACATAGTCAATCATGTTGTAATTAATTATCATCTAGGGGCTAGGCTTATAATTTGAACCAACAGCCTTTTCTGACTGTTGAGTCACCACATTAGAATCTAGTTTTGATCTAGAACTATTGCTGAATTTTGTAAATTAACTCTAATTTTATCTAAATCTAGTTATAGGGACTCTGATTCTTGTTGACCAGTTGAAGTGCTTAACTGCTACCATGAAAAAATAATTTGGCTTTCCATATGATATCATCTTATTTTATGATATATGTAATTATTATTTTCTTGACAGATCTAGATCTTCCCTTAAATTTGCAGTTATTGCCCCAACTCACTTCAAGCTTGAACATTGTATTTTTCTTAATGCATTTGATATGCTGAAAATGATTATGAAGGTTTTATTCGGCGCAAATAAATACTTTTCAAGATATAAGCGTTAAGGTAAGTTGGGCCGATATCTGCAAATTCACTTCCTCCCTAAAAAGATAGTTTTCAGCAGTTTCTTTGTTTTTAAAATGGAGAATAAATTTCTATTTAAAATAGATTATCTTTTCCTAGACTGGAAAGATAATGCCTTTTGGGGATGTTCTAAAAGTTTAGATTCTAGGTGTACAGGCTAACTCATGGAATTTTCATTTAACATTTGCCTCACTTAGTTAAATAAATTAATAATCATAGGGAAAAAGGGTTAAAGTATTAAGTATATCACAGTGATTCTAATATCCATAAAAGGATAGAATCTATGGAAATGGAATGACACTAACCCCCCAAAAATTTAAACAAAATGCAGCAATCAAATCATGAGTCTCTGACAGACATTAGTTTACACCTCATTCAGCTCCACCACTTGAACTGTTTGTTGCAATTATATTGTTAAATAGTTATGTTCCATTTTAATAAATTTTGCTAAAGATTGTTATACTTTCTTTTTGTGGTGATTTAGATTGATGTACATTTTGGATATTTTTTCTCAGATTTTTAGCCACTCAAAAAATCAATATGCTATAGATGCTTATGGCAGTCTACTGTAATAGAGCATGTGAATAGGGTTTTTTTCAACTATTTTTCAGTCTCACGGATAAAGCCTAGTCGAAGCAATGTTCATGCATAGAGAGCTTGTTATGGAAATAACACACAGGATATATCTGTACCTAGTACAATACCTTTAAATGGATGCCCTCTGAGTTCAGCATACTTTTCTGTGCCAAGGCATGTTTTTCTAGTTTTCGGTTTTCACAAATCCCCTACAAGACCACATATGATTGGTCTCATATCTGGGAGGTGTACCGCCACAACCTTTGAAACCTTTTTTTGTTTTCATTTGCTTGCCATGCTGTACTTGTGGAGTTTGACAATTTACTTAGTTACTTAGTTTAACCTTGGTGACTTGCCTGGATATAGTGGCGATACTGACACTACTCTTCCTCTCTGTCCTACGCCTGCTGAGTAAGGTGATGTAGGACCTGGTGGTTTGCCAGAGCCCTAGTATTAGTGTTATGCAGCCAGCACCACAAAGAAGATGGGTTAGACTTTGCTGACCAATGCCTTTTTATGCTTAAGTTTTCAGTAGCTTATTGTATTAAAAAAGAACAAAAAACAAATTCAATATTATTTATTTAGTGGTGTAAATTGCTATTTATATCTACCACCACTGTGTGTTGCACATGACGGTGAGACTGATCCGATTTGTCTAGACCAATTGGAAAATTACTATATTAGAAAATGAGACAATTATGCTTTTTTTTTTAAATTGTGATTCTCCATTCATTTCTGTGCGTAAATTGTTCAAGTTCATGGATCATGCTCAACCAAGGCATAGATTAATCTGCCTGTGCTTGTTTTCTAAATTAATTTTGAGATAGATGCATCTAGTGGTAACAATATCAACAACTCTGTTTATTATTTCTGTTGACTTTTCCCTCTTTATCATGTTGTGGAAGAAGGTAAGAGATTGAGATAAGCCTAGTGTTGTATCAATATGGATTTGATATGGATGAATTAACTTCAATATATAAATCACCAGTGTTTGATTACTACAATCTAGAAGCAAGTAAACCTGCCTTGGTGCAGTACTCCTGCAAACTAGAAAATCAAGCCCTAAAACCTTAACATCTCTACATTATTGTGTCTTATCTCTGACTCCCCATCCCATCAGGAGCTTTTTGTATGATATCAAATTGTTTTCCAAGATTTTATATAGATCTTGTTGTTGGAACTTATCAATAACTGATCTTTTTGAAAATGGAAATTTTAAAATAGTGAAACCAGCTGAACCACTTGCAAAGCCATTCATTCATACGTGCTATCATAATTGGCTAAATACTTGTCAGCATCTCATCTAAAAATGTTCCTAGCAGTTTAGTGGTACAGTTTCACCCAACCCTACTCGTAGGGCAAAGTTGATAACAGTCGAATATTAAGGGACAAAACGTTGCCGTCTCTTTTCAGATCTATTTAAAAATCATCAAACAGCACCCTTAAACTCAGGACTCAGCGCTGCTTATGTACATCAACTAAAACCATCCACATTGTGGAACCTAAAAAGTGCTTCATTGAAGGCTTATTTCTCAGAATTGCACAAGTCAGGAAAATTCTTGTTTTCTTCTTCTTTTTTTTTTTTCTGTCAAAAAGGAAAATGGCAGAGAGGGGCCATACAAGTTCCATAACTTCAGTCACTGAATATGACTCCTCCATTGATTCAGAGTCAGATACTACAGAATCTTCCAACTCCAATGTTACATCATCTTTCCTGAGCAGTACAGATACGGATGACAAACTCACACCTTCTCTGAGTGGAATTTCTATTTCAGCTACATCACAAATGAAATTAGAGTCACAAACTTGTATTGAAAGAAATCAAACAGGCATTAAGCGACATCAGCCATCAGGTGCAATTGGTGATCAGTCATCATGCCCTGGAGATCATAACCCCTATTCTCAACCTTCAAAACGTCTTGCTTTGCATCGGAAGCACAGGCCTAAAGACACAATTGCTCATTCTATTTTCCGCCACTGGCCCTACACACTCCGCAATCTTAATAAAAATGCAAATTGCAATACAGACAATATGGGAGTGGATGATTTTGACAACAAGCTAAGTACAGATTTTTCTGATACCAGTAGTAGGGCTGGGGCAGAGCATATTTTGGTGAGCAATAGATTGAGGTCTGGTACATCACAAGAAAGTATAAACAATGAAGAAGGCAGGGATCCTAGTTTTGAGATTGATCAAGAGGCTCCAGCTAGAGACCCACAATCACAGCCTTGGGAACCAGATATGAGCTCTAGCACATGGTACGAAGCTGGTTGTTTCTCTCGCTATTGGAGTCACTATGGATTTGTCATGGCTTGGTACAGAGCACACATGGATGCAGTGCACAGGTTACATAGTGACTTGCTAATAGGACATGGTATGGCTGGAAATAGTGCTGGATATTATGCTTCGTCACATTTGAATGGGCAGAGATTTAGCAGGAATGTGAGGAACACTCGACGAGCCAAAAGAAGAGCAAGGTGAGACACTTTGATATTGGTAACCTTTAGAGGATTTTAGGGAAAGTTTGTATTCCTCTTTTTATCTTTGCTTATTCCTTTTTGTGAACTTCATTTACCTACTCACGTATTCTACCTAAAATCATTTACTCTGAGAGAGATTCTGAAAGTGATGATGTACATAAATTCTGGATTTGCCAGAAACTATTTGACTTTACTATTATGTGTGTTTCATTCTTTTCCATATTCCTATATTCTGTTTTTCTATATTCAGAATTAAAATATGGAGGCATCTTAAAGTGGGCGGGGTCAAGATTTTTTAAAGTTTTCATTCTTAGTAAATTTATCTTTGTTAACCCTTATTAAGGGAAATGGCAGGATGGTTCTTTGATGCTATGGTGATGTTGCCATTTTGAGTAAATGCTTTTAGAAACCAGCACTATTCAAATATATTTGTATCTTATTCAAACACCATTCTTAGTTTACATAACACTTGGCCTCTCAATCTATACTAAAAAAAAAGGCATAAATGTAGTTGTTTTAAAAAAAAAAATTATTAATAAAAAACATTTTGTGTTTCATAAAATGACAGATTTTGTAAAGCTTATCAGCTTAATACTATATAAAAAAATTGGTTTGACATTGATAAAAATTAAGGCAGTCATGGGCAATTTGACATTGTGATAATGGATGTTATTATTAACATTAGGAATTCTTATTCATACACTCAGCTTTATTTTCTCTGGCATAGAATTTTATTATTCCTTCCACACACATAACCTGGCATTTGCAAAGTTTCTGCAATCATATGTTTTTTTCCAGTATTCATGGAAATAGATAACATACAATTTCTACCATGACCAAGTGACACATTTATGTGAAGTACAGAAGTTGTTGAATTATGGGAAACAAGCTAGTGTAAAAAAGATTTTTGTGGATCTGCCATTTGGCATATTGCTCCCCACTACATATGAAGGAAATATTTTACTTAATAAACATTTTTAAAGTATTTTTGGTTTTAGTTATTGGAGCCACAGACACTATACACATAAAAATACCTTCGGCTGAAGTGGGAGCAAGTTATGTCAGATGGATTAGATGAGGAATATGTTAACCAACTTGGAAAAATTCTTTTCAATTTTATATTTACATGGCTTAGAAGAGGGAAAATTTAGAAATAATACAAAAGTCAAAATGCATTCACTTTTTTATGGTTTTCTTTTTTTTTTCAACCTTTATATTCTTGACTAATATTTTACATAGACATTGCAGCTTTCAGTCAGCTAAATTGGAGTTGAGTGAAAAAAAAATTTTGTTAATATCCCTGAAATTGAAATTCTATTTTCCTTTTTTTAACATGTGCTAGAAATCGAAGGTCTGCCAAAGCAAAAAAGAAAGCAGCAAAATCTGCTAGGGTCGAAGACATGAACAAAAACACTGATAAAAAATGCTCCCAAGTAGGTAGTTCCTCAAACACAGACAACTGTAATTTAGCTGGAGGTGAAGAAGAAGAAGAAGAAGAGGTGGAGATGGAGATCACTGAAGACATGATGGCGTTCTTCACAACATCGTTAAAACATCGTATTGAAAGAGGTACTATGATTTTTTTCTATTTTCATGACTTATTTCTAATTTGTATTCAAAACCATTGTAGTAAAATCAGATCTTGAAAGAAAATGGATCTTTTTTAATGTGATGATAAGATAAAAATTATTTGGCATCTATTTTATAAATTTAAAGCTTCATTGTTTATATTAAGAATAAACTGTTTTTGTGCTAATTCAAGTTTCACTTGAATTTGCTTTGATAAAGTTTTAAAGCATTTTTTTCCGAGAGTGTGATTAGATTGGACTTACTCACTAAGTTTCAGCATGTAAATTGAAATTTAAGTTTTTTGTGTATACTACTTTGGCAATTTACATGCATCCTTATTGTTGTACTATAAGCGATTGTGCCTGTGGGCATTTAATATCCCATTTTACTTAGTTAATCTTGCTATTTTAGGTTAAGTTTTTAAGGCTGGTTTCTCTCTGTCAATACTAGGACAATCAAAGCTTCATGGATCTCTTTTATTTCCCATTGAATGTCTGTGTTATACATGATACAAACATCAAATAATGTCTTGGGCACTTTTGTATATATATTAAGATTATAAATTCTCACCATCATTCATTTCAGACAATGCAAAATCTTGTTCTGCAGCTGGAGAGACTGAGTGTGATACTAGGATCAATATTGAAGAAGGTAAACCTTTTTTATGTCAGTATTATGATTCATAATTTGTGACGTTTTTTTTTTTTTTGTTTTGAAAATTCTGAAGTTAAACAAATGCAGAGCATATGGATTATGCTTCTCAGAATAACTGAATATCAGTTTTCTTACTTGTTATCAAAGAATTTTGTTGTAGAGAAAAATTTGTGTTTAAATCAATAATATTGAAATGATGATTTACAGTGCTTTTAGCTGAGGAATAAATGCGTTTTGTAGTGTATTTTAACTGGAATCATTTGAAGGATCTAAAAGTTGTCTAGTGCTGAATGTTGAATTCATATTTATTTTCATATCAAGATTTTAAATACATTTTATCTGTTTATTTTCCTCTTTAAAGCTTCTTCAGGGCAGACAGGCCCAAGCACAGCCCCTCCACAAGAACGTCCAGGGGCCCGCAGAGCGCAGGAAATGAAGCAGCTGTATGGGACAGGAGCTGCAATGATACATGGCATGGAGACTGCTTTGCAGATGACCTTTGATCGCACACAGGACAAATTCCAACCAAAGCTGTGGCCGAACATGCCACTCAAAATTATTTTTGGGTGAATAAATAAATATATAACTCAATAGCGTTATGTATTAAGATGATGGGCTTTTTATTTATTTATTTACATAGGAATTTGAAAGAATGTTATGAGTTTGTTTGTATTATGATGACCAAAGAATTGGTACTCAAAGTAATATGACATTCTTTACCTTTTTTCTGCTGTGAACCTATTTGTTCAGCAAAGTCTAAAATTCTAAAATGCTCTAAACTGTGACACCTGCAAGACCTGCAAGTCGAAAAAAAACTCGACTCCAGTTTTTATTTATTTCCTTGCGCTTGTCTCAGTCCAAATGAGTGGCAAGTGATGTATGTAACACTAGTTTAAATTTTTTTATTTAAAGCAATGCATTTTTCCAAACCTTGTAAGAGAATTCTGCATGAATTTATCATAATCCATGAAGAGAAAAAATGTAGTTAGAATTTTAACATTTAACTCATAAAAGCAAATGCAAGACATACACACTAGCTGTTGCTTCTATTAAATGCATATATAAAGTGTAAAACTGTTGATAAGGGATAACCTTTTCCACCCTCAGATACACTGTACAAACTGTTGCATGAGGAGATACCATTCTATATGTGCTTAATGTATCCTGAAGTCAAATGATTTCATTACACGTCTGTTGTGACTTTAGGAGATGGTTTTGTGATGTTGATTTAGTTCAAAAACAGTGATTGAAAATATTTGAATCAATAAGTGAAGTCGACCATACAAAGTAAATAGGTAGTACAATTTTCAGGGACAACAAAGGGATTTATTCAATGTTTTGTTTTAAAGAAATCAAACATTTTTAAACGTATGTTGAGAAAAGTTTACTTGATATTTAATTTTATAAGGCGTGCTTGAGCTTTTTTGAGTGTTCATGCAACTCACTAAATAAAGAGTTTGACTATCATTATCTTTCTCTTCAGAAAGACAAAGTAGATTTGATTTTTTTGAAAGACTAAATATCGACTCTATCAAACAAGATAATTACGATTTAACCAACATGTTGAGATTGAGTCATAGCTAAATCATTAGCTTCTATTTATACTTCTAGAATGAGTTCTTTTTAGATAAATGCATTTTATTAAGCTAATTTTTTGATAATGGGGCAGTGGTATTGGTATTTAATGGGAGGGAATTTTGGTATGATATTAAAATGTTATTCACCTTTTTCTTTTTATAAATAAAACTAAGAAGATACAGATTTTCAATAAGTGACCTGCAGTATTCAGATTATGCCACTTCATGTCTCTCTCTCTTTTTCTCCCTTTCCCCTCACATATACACACACACATTTTTTGTGGTATATAATGATAATCTGATAAAATTTACTTTAATGTTCTTGGTGTAATGATTTTATTATAACATATAGTCAAATTCATTTTCTAGTCGACTCGGATTTAAAAAGACCACTGAAAATGTCAGAATCATATTGTTTGTGACATATTAGAGGACATTGTAGAAATTTTTATTTGTTTGAAGTTTCTAGATCCAGCTTCAATTTTACATTTAAGGTCACTGGTTTTCACCAATGAATATTTTTGGATGTAACTCTTTAGACTGGTAGTGCCATTAACAAATAGTGTTACTTCCTAGTTTTTTTTTATTTGCAACCAATGCACATTTGGGTGTGAAAATTCACAGCTAGTGTTTTAGTACTCATCCTTATATTCACTATCTTGATAGCAATAAAATTGCTCGGCGGATGAAAAGTCAAAGTAGTTTTTGGGACGATATACTACCTAAACATGAACTGTTTACATTGTATGAAAAGCCTCTTACTCTTAGTCTGTGGTTTAGAGCATCTCAAGTATGCTGATGATACTCGGCTTTATTAATCAGTCTCACCATCTGATTTTCTGGGCTTGAGAAAAAAAATTGAGATTTGTAATTATGAAGTGCAGAACTGGATGTTCTCAAACAAGTTTCAGCTAAATAGTGACAAAACAAAGTGATGTCAGAAATAATACAATGACATAAAACACCTAAATATTGAAATTGATGCTGCAAACTTTATTAATGAAGTTAAAAACTTTGCAGTGTATGTAGATAATAAATTATAAATAGAGTCTTGTGTAAGCCACCTTTGTAAGCTAGTGTATCTTGAATTGCTTAGAATAGTCCCTATGTCACTGAACAAAACATAAAAAAAGACCCTTGCTTCAGCTTTTATTCTTTCACGGCTGGACTAATGTAATTCCTTATATTTGAAATTGCCCAAAGACAGCCTGGATAGGTTGCAAAGACGGCAAAATAGTGCTGCTACAGTGCTAGGATAGTGATAGACAAAAGAAAGTGAGACCATGTAACGCCTCTCCTTAAACATCTACATTACCAGTAAAATCATGCATCAAATATGACTTCCATGCTCTGTTACAAATGACTTAGTGGCGCTGCGTCTAGATATATTTTTTTTAAATTTTGTCCCCCCTTTACTTACCATCACAGTTCCTTCATTCAAGTGGAAAAAAAAAAAGATTGTAAAAAGATCTAGAACTAAAAAGTATGGCGAAAGAGCTTTCAGTGCTGCAAAATCGAGAATTGGGAACAGTCTACCGACACATGTTCAAAACAGACTTTTAACTCGCTCAACCCCAGGTTATTTTTAGGTTGCAATAGTTAAAGGCCAGCGTTTCAGTGCAGTTTTAAAAAAATTACCATGACATGCCTTATGAATCAATTTACATGAAATTTGGCCATGCAAATTTAAAAAATAAACATTTAAAATAAAACAAATTTGAATACTATGTATTAAATGCTTTTTTTTTAAAAGATTTTTTAATGTAGACAATTTTTATACATCTGTCTAAAAAAATTAATCCATTATTTTATTGCATGTGCAAGTTTACTAGATCAAGATCTAGTGTGACTGTGCCTTGAAGTTGAAGAAGTGACCTCATGAAAAAATTCATTAAAAAAAAAGTATCGGCTCTTTTCCACTCCCATTTACACAAATTCAGAACTAAAATGCTGTGCTTGCATAGAGAATATTTACTTCAGCGTTAGACACAATAGCGGGAGAGAAAAAAAAATTATTAAAGGACATCCAGCGCAGCATGGAATTAGCTCCCCGAGGAAATCGCTGTTACATGGGAAAATCATTCAGTGAGTTAAAAAGCTGTTAAGACACATTAGTTCCACCACTGACCTTAGTTAAATGTTAAACTATGTTCTTGTAGGTACCAATGCTGTTGTGGTGGCATGTTTTGTAATCATATTTTTTGTGAATAAAAGTATTAAGATCTTAAGTGTATAAGCCCAGTGAGCTGAATTTTTTTTTAAGAACACTAGAAATAAACTATTTTTGCTGAGTCAGATTTGACATGTCCATCAGCAAGTTTGCTAGTAAAGAATTAGGCTATATCTGCATTTAATAGTATCATACCTATCTTTTCTGGGTATATCTTTCTTAAGTTATATAGATATTTTATTTATTTATTTTTTTGCAAAACTAAACATTTTAAGTGAATCCTTAATCTCACAGGGTGTGAAACTAATAAGATGTTAAATTGTTTCACACTATATCACAGTTGTGGTCAAAGAAATTTGATAATGATTAATTTTATTAAAATTTAACAACACAATTTTCTTCAAGTCTTTTCTTCAAAAAAAAATATGAATGTGTTAAAAAAGAATTTTGAATACAAAATTTTGCATCTCTAAGAAGTAAGCAAAAAGCTGATATAATTATAATTAAGCACTATGCAAATAGCACCACATTAATAAAAACCACTGGTGTGTCTTTGCATTTCTCGTATTTTCACCTTGATTTTAAAGAGATTAAAGTAGAATTCATTGGACTAAATGTCATGCCAGCACCATCCTTGCCTCTCATAATTTTGCCTTTCTCTGCTTTATAGGGTAAAAAAAATTGTCACTGTATCAAACATATATATTTAGAGGTCACACTAGCAAGGTTTTAAGGAAGGGGTAGAAAAGCGAAAATGTTGCAAGATTTCACTTGACTAGTGCTGCAGATTTGATTTGATCTGATTTGAAATTTATTGTACATGTAACAAATAGAAAATGAAGCTAGAGGATGGACAGCAACTGCAGTGATGAGTACAGAAATATTTAATTTTATTGTGCATTGAGTGTGTCAACCTCTTTGCTCGCTTAATTCTCTAGTTGAATTAAAAAAAAAAAAAAACATTCATCATCTTCTCCCATGGTCTTCTTTAATAGACTGATAGAGTATTGGCAGTCTTTGCATCCCAAACCATGTGGTGAAAATCATCGCCATAATGTGCTATTCTGCCAACATTCACAGCTGTGGTATTACTATTAGTTCACTAGTCCTGAATTCACCTCATCTGCCCAGCTTCTTGATAAACTTCATTTTTCCTCTGCCATTTTAGATGTATTCTTGCTTTAGTTTTATTGTGCTCAAAAGCCAGTTTTTGTGGATTATTTTGCGTTTTATCAATATTTAGTACTACTACTAGTAAGCTTTGCTACTGGCTCCGGAGGAAACAATGCTCAGTGTTCCTTTGTGTAAAATGTGGGTTCCATCCACCTATTTACAGACAACAGTCTTCAACCAAAGCGCACACAAAATGAATGAATTTAATCATTGCTGCCTGGATCTAGACTGTTGGTAAAACTAAGAGTAGGCCTAATTTTTATTGCGGGATGTACGTTGTTGAAAATAAAAAGAGCCCTTTTCAAGGCTCCCCTCAACCTAATCTAATGTGAGTCACCATCATTTGTAAACTGTTATACTAGCTCAAAATCGTTAAATTTATGGTTTTTGCAGCTTTTCAAATCATGGGAAGTATTCGGTAATTCAAATATTAGTTATTAGGAGATTCAAGGTTCCTTTAATATTGTTTAACATAAAAGATTTAGGTGGATTTTTATCAAAGTTTATATTTTATTATTTCCAAGACTTCAAATCCGACTAAACAGATTTATTTAAATATTTCTGATTTTTTTATTCCAGTCTTGTGCATTTCCCTTTGAACACTTGCTTGCTAGTTTAAAATACAAGGTATCCTTTGTCTCTGCTACAGTAGAGATGGGTCATTTTCATCATTGATTATTACCGGTCTTAGTTTAATGGAAATTACAGTGTGGGCTTTCATTTTTGACTATGTTCTTCAATTGCTCTGCATTCATCTGGGATAAATTTCTTTTCTTTAGTATTTTTTTCCCTCCCTTTCTGATGAAGCCACAATAAAGGCGAAACGTTTTTATGTTAAATCTATACTTGTGATGTTTCTTTTTTTAGTCCCGTAGTTATAAAGTTGTGTGCCTGTCTCTTTTTAGACTTTCTTCCCTCCCTTTGAATCTCATGGGCCAACTTCTATTTTGTGCCTGTTAAGGTTATGCCAAGTTTTTATTTCTGTTATTAGTGTTAAACAATGGAATTTAAAAACACAACAAAGTCAAATGAATATCCATGGAAAAGGACACTCCATAACACTCCAAAAAATCATATTTTATTTAATAATAGACAACGACTGATAAATCTTTTTATTACACATTTATCTAATTTTATCCTATTTGCATAGTATGTATACCACACACTCAAGGTTTCTTCCCAGTATAGTGCTAGAGGGAAATACTCTAATAAATAAAAATTGATTTCAATAACACAGTTTTTCCGTAGTTAGTTGCTTGGTGATCAGTAAGTGTAAGACCCAACATACACAGAGGGATGCAAGGTGTTGCACAAGATATGTGTGCAAGGCATTCTGCGCTGTTTTTACATACCACACACGCAATGGGAAAACAAAGGGTGTTGCGTAGGTTTCAGAAATTTTGAGCTCAGAGGATCATGGGGGCAAATCACTGAGCAACATCTCACAACACAGTCATCAACCAGTTGACTCAGTCATGAAAAAATATGGGAGCAAAAGGGGGAAACCCAATGACAGCAACACGCCCACTTGAGCCAATGACCCAATAGTTGTTTTTTTTTTTTTTTTTTAAATCTGTTTTATCTAACATTTATGTATTATTTGGTATCAATCAGCACTAAAATATTATTCCACGAGGAATAATATTTTTAAACTTTTGTTTGTCAAAATCGGAAATTTTTAAGTCATTTTACTATAGCCCGGCTGAGCCTGTCAGGCGCCTCACCAGAAAATATCAGGCAGAGCTTAATATCCTGGCGCCTCGTTAGACCTTCCTCTATACCCGTGTTTTTCATGCCATTTTCTCACTCACGCAGTGGCTCAGCGCTGGACTTGGGAAATCTGATCCCTGCGCCACGTACAACCAGTGTGAATGGTGGCTTTTAGTTTTGGCCACCCCTGGAACTTTGTAATGTGCAATTTAAAACAACTGCTATGTATAAGTATGACAAATATATGTAAGAAAAATTGTCAAATGGATCTGTATACAGTCGAGTCCATTTAGTTCTGTTTTGTTACTTCAGGATATATTTTATTACAGATTTTTCTCGTTGAGCGTCTAGTCTGACATTAGATTGCACCCCTCCTCCCCTCAAGATCATACAAAATACATCAAAATGATACAGGCATGAAAAAGACCGGCTTAGGTCAGAAACGGTAACAAAAGAAAGAAAGCTGAAGTACAAGGCAGTAATAAAACTGCCTTGCTCAGTTGCATAGTAAGAAGGAAGGGAGTTTGACTATGATTGATTTGCTGAGAAGCAAATTACAAACAGTGCCAGTGAGGTGATAAGCCAGTGGGCTGGATGCAGGGAGAGAGAGAGGGGTGAGTGGGTGTAGGGTTGAAGGAGAGTAGCCCATGCACAAAGCTTATCAAACTTGAGCAACTTCGTTTCTATAAGTCTAGTGTTAGATCAAAATAGACAGTACCATGTATTTTGTAGGCATGATTGTGCTTGTGAAGGGGGTCTTTATGTTAGACAAAGGCCAAGTGAATCTCGATCTAGATCTAGACTAGATCTTAGTCCAACTCTGCAGTGATAGGTTGTTTTCAATCTTTCTCTTAGTGTTACTGACTTTATTATTTATAATTCAAAAACTCACTTTTCTTCAAATGGCTTCCACTTCACCATCAGCCCTGAAGAGAAAATATATACATGTATACCATCCATTACGGTGCAGTAACCCCTTGAAATACATACCTACATGAATATCACTTCAATGTTTTGACATATCTATTAGTATTATAGGGAAATCTGGTAATTTGAATTTTGGATAATTCAAAATGATTTTAATTTCCCAACCCCTTTGAATTAATTTAACTAATCTGTAACACATAGGCCTACTGCCCATATTGTCTCCCAACTTATGCACACCACAGACACATAATCATACAGCACTATACGCAGTTAAATTTCAACAAAATTTTTTTTTTACTTCATTTGTGTGAATAACAGACAGGCAAGAGTGTGTGTGAGAGAGATAGAGAAGTTTACAAATGGGGAAATGCAGATTAAAAAAAAAAACATGAGAAGATAAAAGGTATTTAAATGTGGCTTTATGTTCCTAGCTGTCTGCTGGAATTGGGCTTTTTTTTTTTTAAGTTTAGACCATAAAATTGTTCAACCAAAACAATGGTTAGCCTTTCTCCTGAGTATCAGTATATTGACTCAAAAGATTAGATTCTCTACCCCTTTAGGAACATAATTTTATAATCTTGACCTCTACCTTGCTGAGCACTCTCAAGCAGCTAATTACATGTACAGTGTACTTGCAATCATGTTTTTTGACTGCAAGCATATTATCTGAAGGAACATGCAACAATTGCTTTTCTTGGGCATTGTGACTTAAGCTTTGTTTGAGTTTTATAGGCAAACATTTCTCTTCATTTTTACCCTAAAAGAACCAAAATATCCAATAATAAATTTGAACCCTTCACTCTAGTTTCAAACTTTAGAGTGATCTTGATTTGTAACTATGCAGTGTTTTTCAAAGGTGTGTTTGTTATAAACTATACTATTGATCCCCTTGAAATTTATGCTAATCAATGTTAACGGTGATCGTGTTGTCAGCTTAAAGTGAAAAGATGCCTCTACATCTATTTGATATTTTAAGCCCAAATTGCCCCTGATCCCATAGTAAGGCTTACTTATCTTTAATGCAAATGGCATTTAGCACCCTTATTTAAATTAATGGCAGTGTATCAATATAAGATCACTAAAAATTTTTTTTTAAATTGTCTAAAACCGTAACATTGATTTGTCCAGTACTATGGACTGTACATGAAAAAAACAAATGGTGAATGGCTATCTAAATACTTGTAAAACTGATCTACATAAAAAAAGCAAATGAAATACGTCTATGATTTGGAACTATTAATGTAAAATAGAACAAAAAAACGTTCCATTTAAAGAGAACATCCAATTCATGAACTTTGACTTGATTGGTACTGATAAAATTTCCTTATAAATGAATGCAAAATGATCTCTTACAGCACATTTGGCTAAAAAAATAATCCTGAGAATATATAACATTCTGCATAAAAAATCACCTTGTAATGATACAAAATGAAGTAGAGCACCAGCAACAATTTGCTACTTTTTGAGAGACTTTCTCTTCTCATTGCTGTGTAGTAGCTATTCCAAATTAGTGCACATAAAGCATGGAAACAGAATTTTTTTATCTCTTATCTGCATTTTTTTCTTGGGTATCTTCGATATCATATACTTTATTTCTTTTGACAGGGAAGACCTGCAAAGTGTGTGGAAATATACGAGAAAAGAGATCAACTTTGCAAAAAAATGAAATGTAAGATCACAGAGAAACAGTGGCCAGAGCATATGATCACAAGACAAATATAACTCTCTAGCACTATTCAACCTAAATTGAAAAAATGGTGACATCATAGGTGTTAATTGATCAAAGCATGAAATTTGAATAACTCTAATTTATATAAGATTTAAATATACAATGTATGTACATGCTATGTATAAGTATTTGAGGTCCAATCCATTTTTGAGCAAACTGAAATAAATGCCAATACATGTCTATCTTTAAGTCCTTAGAAATGAAATGAACACATCTTTGGGCAACACTGTAAATATGTGATGTAATGAGAGTAAACTATTTTATTATTATTTTATACCAGCTATTCTTAATAATAAATTACAAGGGCTGGTCACAAAATAATTGCTATGATTACTACGCACATCGATTATCCTAATCTTGATATTAATCATCTGCATCATCGAAAGCCCCATCCTCCTCTAAAATCATGACTAAATCGTCCTCTGGAAACAGATTGTCAAGGTCTAGGACACCATGGAAGAGCTTGGAAAAACAAATCTGGTTGGGTTGAGAGTAGTGTGAATAAGGGTTCCTCTGTGATACAGGTCCTTTACACAGGTAGCAGAAGTTCTGGCCACACTTGAGACAGCGCATCAGGTTGCAGCCCTCCAGTTTCTGATAGTGCATAGAACACCCAACATAATAGAAATGTTGTTGAAGATGTAGAAGCAGTGGACCATCAGAAAGAGGAAAATAGTTTAAACATCCATTTCATGTCCCACATAGTTTATTTCATAAGCAATTGTGAAATGACTAGAGACTAGTCATTGTAATTGAGAAATTACATCTACAGGGTTATTTGTGTATCAACCTGACCACCTCTGCTTATAAGTAAAAGTATTTCAAAACACTTTATGGTCAACAACCCATTGAAAACAAAATAACTTTTCGCCTTCAATTTTGCAAAAGCTTAACTTGTCAGATGTTGCAATATTCACATTTAAAGATTTGGATATTTAGAGTGATAGGATTAATTTTACTTCTACAGACTAAAGTTGCATCAAGTCATCAGAATTCTGCAAGACATTATTTTGTGATCCTTTTTTCCTTTAATGTTGAGAAGAATAGTCAACAGCTGATGAATTGATGTCAAGGTGAGGAAATGTAGGGAAAGACGAGAAAATGTTTTTTAAAATTAATTTTGAGCAAAAAATCAAACTATCAGAAATACATAAAAGAGGAGTGCACTGCAGTAAGGGAGAAAGGGAACAACCTTATTTCAACTACATGTATTGATTTCTTGCTCCACATTTCTGACATGTGACAAATTAAAGCTGTTTGCAAGGCATATTTTTATAAATTTGGAATCAACATATAACATTGAGCTTTCAATCAAAATACATTGGATTCCGCTAGAAGTCAACTCGCTTCAAGTCAAAACCACACAGCAGTTCCGTTTTTTTCCTTCTTTATTTAAGTAACTGATTTTTCGATAAAGTCAACAGCTTCAGGATTTTTTTGCTTAAAGTCAACACCTATAAAAGTGGGATGCATAGGGATGAATGGGCCGGATATAATTGTAGCTCTTTGTTTGTAAATCCAATAAAATCAGTAAGCCTATTAATGGCATGTTTACCAAGGCCTAGCTAAGTTAGTGTGGTCTTGCATGGTTGTAAGAGTAACAAAGAAGGGTGCGTAGAGCATAGGCAGGTTGGAGGCTGGGTATGTATAGAGCTAGACCTAACTTATCCTTGGATCACATCATTTGTGGCAAACAGTGCATTGTTTTCTCCCAACGCCTCTTGTCTTAACTAATAGCATTGTTTTCAGAGCTTCCAATAAAGTTGAACAATTTTTTTTTTATTCAGGTCATTATTTTTTCTTGGTGAATACAGAACAAAAGTAATGATGGTCCCAAGCCCATACTAAAAGAGGGTAAAGCTGAAAAAAAATATAGCAGAAGTGCAGGTGTGTATACATACTTTAAGTTTTTGTGTAAAGAACATCAAGTTGTTTAAATAGACATCTTTTCAGACTTTGTACATGTATTGTTTTTTCTTTGCCTAAATGACTTATACAAATTGACCACTGCAAAGGGAGACCAGTATCAATCATAAGTAACGAAAGGGAGACCACCTGTTTTTATATGAATTCTTGCACTTGTTTCCTGGAAATGGATAAAGTCAATCTTGCTTAAAGTCAAATCTTTTTTTGTCCCAAGGTGTTGACTTTACAGGGATGAATGACTAATAACATACTTACACATTTAAAAGTTTTCAGGTTTTCATTTTGAACAAAATTATTTTTTTCTTCAGCTTTGAAGTTTTTAGAAAGGCACACATTTATTTTAGTTACTTCCTTCTAAAAAAAATACATTATGAAAGCAATCATGGACTTTTTATCTTTGCCACCCTCCAACTTAAGAAACATAAATGCAAAAATTTATGCTATAATGTAATGTAGTGTGACTTTAAAATAGTGCTGAATAATAATGCTCCTATGATACACTGTTTGCGTATACCTGTTCTAGTATCAATATAAAAATCTTTGTACAAAAAGTTCATCCTTGAAAATAAAATCTTGAAAAGCAAAGATAATTCCACCTTTTATCAGAAAGCACTAAAATATTAAAAAAAAATTTTAAGGAAAATTTACTAAATTTTAAATGTTTGATGCAAGTTGGTGTATTTCCCAAAAACAATCCAATCAAATTGTAATCAATAGGCACAAGAAATGACAAACTAGAATGAAAGCGTTTCACACTCTTAAGATCATGCATGGAATGTATTCATGAAAATGAAAAGATCAAATTTCGTGAGAAAAAAAAAACAACCAAAAAAGAGGAAAATGATGATTAGAGAGGAGAGAACAAATAGGCAGTGAGTTAAAGAGTATTCGGTTTATAAGTTTGGAAAGGTGATGACTGAAGATAGAGTTCTCAGTTCAAGTAATGGTGCATGGTGACAAGGTAATCCAATGACTGGAGCATGAAGCTTGTGCAATTGATTTGAGAATATTGATGGTGAAATTGAAGCGATGATGCAGGTTTTGATGATCAAGTTGATGGACTACAGTCCACAACCACACTCCACCTACCCTAATTATCTATGGCACAGAAATTTTTACAATTCCCAAACATTCTCTCCTTGTCTTTGCTTACAAGCGCCCAATGTCAAACTCAAGATCACTGTCACTATCCGAATAGACGAGATATTGAATGAGTCCCTCATCATCATTATCATCATCATCACTGTCTTCATCCTCATCATCTACACCAACACCCTCAAAAAGTCGGTTGGCACAAGGTGATGTGGGGTGCTGGTAGTGTGCATAAGGTGTTGACTTTGATAGCTGCTCTTGACACAACCAACAGAAGAAGGCGCGACACTTGGTGCATGTCATTTTGTTACAGCCGTCCTTCTTCTGGAGAAGGGAGACGAGTGCCACATTGTGAGAGAAGGAGAGAAAGAAGGCTGGAAGTGGAACCCTAGATTGTCAGTCAATGGTGACTATGTTTGCTACGTCATTTTTACTGCTTTGCTTTTTTATCTCGGCAAGACATTATTCTTAACACACTAGAATTGGACATCTTCACTGTTGATAGAACTATTGCATCTAAACATGTATGAAAACTAATAGATTTATGTAGCTCAAAAGAAAAGAGGAACAAGAACTTTTGGGATCTTCTCATGTCAAACTTAAGGATTGGTCAATAGATTATAGAGAGAATCTGAGTGATAGACAAAGAGAGATTTAAAATATATTTTTAACCAAAAAAAAAAACAAAAAAACTAACAAGTAACACTTATAGGTAAATATGCAAACAATAGCAGTTGCTAAAATAACAATTTCAAACAAAATCTGCATTTTAATATATCAAGATTAAAAAAAAAACTTAACCAGAAAAGTGAAAATATTAAAACATAACAGACAAGAATGAAAGACAGCTTATAGCTGTTTAAAAGTCAAATTACTATCTTTCTATAACAATACAATCATTAAATCAAGTTTAAAAAAAAAATCATATTTGGGTTGAATAAACTGTTCTGACGCAGACAAACTAAAACATTCTAAGGTGTATTATATTCTTTCCAAATAATCTGACCTTTTTTAGCCCAGATTTTCCCCCCAAACCAATAAATATAATATGGAATAACCTTAAGATGACATTTAACACATAAATTAGCAAGAATGAAGCCACAAATAGAACTTTTTTTTTTCTACATCTTAGGAAGCTCTTTAAACTATGAAAGCAAAAGAGGATACGGAGAATTACAAAACAGCTTCAAAACAATTTGAAAAAGAAGGATTCAATCAGATGATGAAACACAAGACTCATCTATGCATTCTCACCTAATGTTTATAGGATGATTTTAAGACCATGATAAACACTGACACCAATAAAATATATAGAGTCACTACAAATATCTCATTTCAGAAAGATGCAAAATGAGGAGAAATTTATGAATTTGAAGATCAAGATTTGTGAGAGGGTTAAAATGTAGCAAACGTTTTTACATAGAATTAGAAACAAAGTAAAATGAATGAATCAGGCATTACAGCAATTTTATAAGAAAAAGCTGAGGACAAAATAACTGTTACATTTTTTGTCCTTTGTCGTGTTCAGGTGCATGAGACTGGAGTCGAAATTAACCATGTTAATAAATTCGATTTGGGGGAGGGGAGAGAACTATCTACTGAAAATATCACAGTCATGCTATTTCCAGAATACCAGCCTTGATAATGACTGAGTGCATAGGACTTTAATAAGATCAAAAACTTTAAAGAAGTAATCCATTTTTCAATATGTCAGTTATGCGTAAGACCAGTTATAATATCAGACAGGTTGTTCCTTTTGGCATTGCACTATTAAGAGATTCAAGGAAAAGGAAAGTGATGTAATGAAGAATATTTTAGAGTAAAAGTTATTCATATAGTTCACGACTAGTGCACATAACATTTTTTTTTCAAACAAGTTTAGTGGACTAGTTGTAGTTTTAAGAAAATTATGCTTTTTATTTATCAACTTGATTCAAATTCAATAAGTATGCCATGAGAGAACATTTAGGCATTTATAATTTGAAACATCAAAATCTTAAGATTATTTACAAGAAGATATAGTTCAAAATTTTTTTTTCAACATACAGCAATAAATTAAAACCCATCTCATTGTTCAAAATGTCAACATAATCAGAACTACTTGAACAAGACCAAAGAGACGGATTTGCCAAAACCATCAATTCACAACAACACTAGGTGCATCAGTGAAAACTCACTAGAAGCTTAAAAGATTAGTTAGTCAGAAACTGTGGACCACAACTAAATGTTGAAACGGTTTCAAATACCTGTATGAAAGTACCACAGCAAGGGCACTGCTTGCTGTTGTCCTCTAGCCATCGATTTGAGTGAGTTTCCTGAACAGCACGGTGGATGACCTGCCGACCATATTTCATCTCCAGCTCCTGCTTTCGAGCATCTGAAGCAGTCTCATACTCCGCACATAGAGATGCGTGTAATTCTGATGTATTAAGATGGAAGAAGGTTAAATGAAGCGGATTTATTTAATATCTTGCGGATAAGTCAAATCAAATCATAAAAACAAGAAATGAAAATACGTAATTTTTTATTGTCTCAAATATCTTTTGTCACTTTCAGACTTTTACACGAAAGCAACTGCTGATTGAATTTCTAAGCATACCAACTTAGAACACTAAAAGTTGAATGAGGCATTTCTAAAATGAGTTATTTTATTCCAGGATATGGACAAAGATACCATCACTTCTTAGACTTGCGCCAATTTTGTTATGTGTGGCACGGCAGGCAGATTATTTCAAATCTAAAAATAGCTTACCTATACCTATATTACAGCACCTTTTCTACTTTCATAGCTCTAGCAATGCCTAACAATTTTAACATGTTTTTATACCAATGAGACTTTTTTCAACATGGCTCAAGAGATTAAATCTGCAGGAGGTTCACAAACAAAGTTATGTTTTTAATATGAAATTAAAGGAACATAGCTGGATCCCTGTTTTTCCCTTTTTATGACAAGAAACCAAAGATATGGTGAATCATGTTTTTTGGTGCTCATGCCTTGAAATAACATTATCATTATCAAGTAAAGAGAAAGTAATGACTTTGAACCCTGAATTTACGTATGTATTTTAAATTGAACCTTTTTTTTTTGGTTCACATAAGGTACATTGATGGCAGTAGTATTTCCATTGATAGGAATGAAGCCGTAAAAAGTCTAGTTAGTCTAAACTATGTGAACATTGAAATATGATTATAACACCATATCAGATAAAAAAATCTCAAAAATTTATTTCACTTAAATGAATTATAAATTGGTTTTTAAGACTGGTAACAATCTTTTACTAATCAATCTTCTGATTTAAAAATGAGGAAATTAAAATCATAAACAGGTAAACAAACATACCAGCCTTAAGTTTGCAAGGGGAATGACCATGGTAGGTATTTTGACATCGAGCACAAAAGGCATAAGAGCACTTTGGACAATGGCCCAGGTTATCCTCCAGAACCACTGGGAACTGACAAAAAGGTCGTGGGCAGTACATCATGTCAGTCATAACATCTAATGCAGTTCGAAGCAAAAGCTTGTCATAACGCTGGTAATTTTCTTCACTCACCACACTTGCTACCTACCGAACAATATGATGAAATGAAGAGACAACCTTGGTTTTCAAAGAAATATATATATGCAAGAGTCATTCTGGTGCAAAATTAGAGTAACAATGTATCTTTCATTCATCAATGCCTCATTGCCATCACTTTTTCGTGGGTTATTTTCGCTTGCCCTTATATTTAAAATATTAAGAACAAAAACTACCATAGCTCTAGAAAAAAAATGATTTTTTTTCAATGCACATTTTCCAAAATTTAATGCAAAATTACAAAAATATAGCTAAAAGGTAGAAGAAAAAAAAAGGCATATTGATCAAAGGGCCACACCTCAGTAGGCAAAATAGACTTGTCACACTTATAGCCTGGGCAGCGCAGCTCTGTGACCGCCCCATCAGAGATCATAGCTTCCAGCCATCCCTTCATACATGCTTGGCAGTGAATATGCTCTTCACAGTTCACCAAGCGGAGAAGTTCACAGCCAGGCTTCTCCTCAAAGCATACCTCACACGTACTCAGGTTGAAGTCTAGCACCTAGCATAGGATGGTAGAAAATGGTCGCAAACAATAACAAATACATATTACTTTACAAAAAATTTTTTTTGAAGAGCATGTATTTTCTTCAATAAGTTTGAAAAAAATTCACAAATCTAATTCTTATGAAAACAAAAAGGTGCTCACTCTGAATTGCATTTTTCCTGGAGTTTATGAAAGCCTTTGAGTTTAAAAACTTATTTTAAGAATAAAGCGCATTTTTTTTTCCACTAAACAGTAAAAATAAAGATTAAAGAGATCCCAAGGCTTGCTGAAAAGGAGGATGATAGAAAGGATGCATAAAAAGATAGAAAATTGAAGGATCTTTCAAAGATAATTCTCATTGTACATTATGTATCCTTAATGTGTATATCTTCCTTGCAAACAGCAAAAAATAAAAAAAATTAGCTAGTTATATCTTCAAGAAAATAACCCTACTTAAGTTCTTTTAAAGATAAGCGACATAAAAAAAATTGACCATTTTATTTTTTGGACACAAAAAAGGGCTGTTCCAACCCAAATTCTCTTTGATGGGAGGAACGACTTTTGTTATTTTTTTCTTTAGAATTTTTTTTTTCATTTCTTCATTTGTAGTAAGATGATATCACTCAAGCATGAATTAAACCATTTATGATATTTATACTGGTTGCAATAGTAATGATTGCCACCTTCAATTTCCTATGCCAAAAACGTATCTTTTCCCGCTTTTTAAATGTGAACTTTTTGAAAATTTGCAAAATCAGGTTAAGAAACTGTCATAATATATAGACCAACTTTTTTGGTTTTATGCAAAGGAAAAATTTTTCAGAATTCTCAAAATAATTATAGATATATACAGCTTACGATTTCTTTTTTGAAATTCTAAAATAGAACAAAGTTTTGTGCCCAAAAAACTCAAAACTTTTTAGTCACCCCAAAAAACCTCACTCCATTATATTTGCTTTCTATAAAATATATGTTTAGTTAACAATGCCAAATCTGAAGAAATCAAAAAATAAATAGGATTTCAATAATAAAAAAGCATTTTAGAGAAAAATCTATTGCAGATTTCATTCATAAAATATCAATGTCATTCTTCACTTATCTTTGATAATTGGCATCTACGCATTTCCTACCTATCATTACTGTGCTCCTCAAAACCATTACTTTTTTCTTTGCTTTACTTTTTTTTCTATCCAAAAAATAACACAAGTTTATAAAATGTTGGTCCACTAATGAAAATTTCTCTAAATAGGCCAAAAACAAACTTGACATACTGGCAATCTAAATCCAAATGATCATATTACAGTTTGACATGGAAACCAACATTGAACTCTAACCTTGCAAATTAAATTGCAAAGATTTTTTTCCACAATATTTAAGCTAATTTTGGGGGGGAGACAAACAAACTCTTTAGGATTTTTCCAGATTTTATTTTGCCCAAATCTTTTTTCAGACTTGGGTATTTGGCTCTCCATAAAGATACTGTGCAATGCACAATGGCAGCCCGTGCAAATGCGCAGGGTGGGCCATGCCCCACTTGTTTTTATCGCTAAAAAGAAGTCATTTTGCAGAGAAATACAATATACCAAAAAAAAAGATAAAGTCAATAAATAAACAACATGTAGTATGTAAAAAATTAACAACAATTAAATACTACAGAATCTAAACTTCAGAGGTTAAAATATAAACTGGCCTTTTCTAGCACCGAGCAACTGATTTATATTCTGCGTGCAGGATTAGTTACAACGAGCAGCGGCACATTGATTCTGATACCTGATCTCAGTGCCAAGCTCTGCTATGCCTATCATTCCCCAAGTTGGGCAAACATGAATTTACACTACGAGAATTGGACTTTGACTCTCACACTTACCTTGTCTTCGTATAAACAAAGTCAGGCAATTTGAGATATGCCCGACTTGGCTAATTTTTATGATATCTTCAACCAAATTCTCTTATATGAATTGAATTAATACATGTAGGCCTTTATGGTCTATATATCGATTCTACCAAGAGTTTGAATCTTTAATAAGAGTGAATATTATAATTATATCACACTTTTTAAAATTCTAATATTGGTATAGAACAAACTGGCAATACGGTATAACTGAAAACACTGAAGGGTGAGACAGGGATTGGCCAAGATGGTGTGATACTAAAGGCATCTGAAAACATTGGGTCTGCCGACCAAGTTGTCATCCCTAGTTCCCTACACTTACCCCTTCTTACCTTTCTCTTTTGTGCTCCCATGAGCCTTATCCTAATCTGTTGTACATTGTGTTGTTGCACTGTAAAGTTTGTGCTGCATTGTCACCTGTCAGTAACTTGCAAGACTCTTAAATGTGTTAGGCTAGAATTGTCGGAATTTTTCAATGTGTGAATGCGTTCTTCCTTAACTAGATCTAGATCTATATACATGTAGTTGTGTTTATGCTTTATTGTAACCAAAATGTCGCTCAGTGTGCATTATGAATAAAGAAGATGAATTGTTGACAAGGTCTTTCAGGTCTAGCCAAGAAAAAAGATGGAAATCAAAATTTGCCTGAAAGTAAAATTTCAGGCCAAGTCCATGACCATGTAGGAATCCTTGTAATGTTTTTTTTTTTTTTGGACATCCAAAGAAGTATTTGAGAATGATGGGTGACATAAAAAGGCACTGAATTTTTTTAAAACAGGTTTAGATTTTTTAAGTAAAACAAACTTTTCCATTATTACAAATATGTCTATAAAGGCTTTGTTAGGACTTAAGAACTTTACACTGATCCAAACGTTATATTGAAAGAATTGTATACGTATAAGGCTAGCAACCTTTAATAATGACATAATGGTCGTGACAGTCATTTTTCAGATAATTCCTTGATTGCATCCTGATATGTTATTTTTCATGAACATGAACAGAATCAGAAGCATTTCTGAAAATTCATATCCTTTTCATTTTGTCTAATGCTTTGGTCGTCTTTTTCCTTAGTAGCAAGTAAAGAAGCAAAAGCAAAAGCAAATATCTACCTTGGGCAGAACTTCATCAATGTGACCGAAGTTCTGTATGCCTCTGTTGTCAAAGGGTCTGGGCTTTAAGTGAGAATCTCCCATGGAACTTGCATGACTTTTCACCGGATGGGTAAACATATGCATCAAAACACGGCCAAGGTCATAAGGCGATTTGATACCTGAAGGTAAAGATAAATTAAATCAATTGGAGCTTCTTTACCCTGCGATGCATTATTGTATATGAACTTTGCAGGTTTGTGGAATGTTTTGGTGTCACTTACCATTTAAATTTTAAAACTTTAGAAGGTTCAACAGCATGAGAAAAATGAAATTTTTAATTAATAACTGAAAAGCTGGTAATAGAAGATATCCATTCAAGCTAAAAATTTTAAGGTTAACATCAGTTTTATAATGCATGGAAATACAAGTGACTTGTATATGTACTTAGCTACAAAATAAAATTAACATGTGGTAAAAAGTTTCTATTTGATGATAACTTATTACAGAAGTTATCTATAACTTTCATATGCATGTAAAAAAAAACAACACTCTGACCATTACATTGAATCAGACCCCCCCAAAAAAATTGTGAATTATTTATAAGACAGAGCTTAAACTGAACATATACATACTATATCTCTACATTTTCCATTGATTTTCCATGAATTTTCAGACATTTAAGTTTTCTCCATCTTCTAGCTCCATTTTGAACTCTGTTGACCTTACATTAGCCTTTTACTGTTCTGTTTTGTTTTTTGCTAACCTTGTCAAAAATGAAATTATATTTGAAAATGAGTTGGACAATAGACAGGCAAGTAGTAAGACTCACAAAAAGAAACCCTTTGACAAAATAATCCTCAAAGTAGGAAAGGTTTATCCAAAGGAAGAAACAAAAAACAAAAAAAACAAAAAAAAAGAGAGAGAAAATTTTGAAAAAAAATTAGGAAGAGAAAAATTTAAATTAATAAAAAGTTCTATTACTCTGAAATAAATAAAAATTATAAAAGCTAGAATTTTAGGTAATGCTCAGCAGTGGTTAAGATAAGGCTTTTAAGTAAAAATGACTGAAAATGCTGGAATTGGTGGGATTAGAACCATTGATTTATAGATGCTTCGGCACCCACCGCCTTGCCATTCAAAGAGAACATAGCTTACTAAGCCTCCCTGAGTAACTTGCAATCTTGATTCTGGAAGCTCAAATTGCACCTAAGACAACCACGGAATCCTGAAGTACCACACTTGTCATTGGACACACAAACATCTAGGACAAACAGTAACAATACATATGCCTCAAATATATAGTAGTTTCAAATTTAGATCTAGAGGAGGCAAACCACTGGGTTAATATAAGTAAGAATTATAAAAGCTAAAATTTTAGGTAGTGCCTTTTTGTCTTTGGTGCTAAAATTCTATCTCTTATAAGTCTTACTTGTATTAATCCAGTGGTTTGCCTCCTCTAGATCTAAACTTGAAGTTTCTCTGAAACAAACCTAGTTTACAATTCACTTTTTTTTTTTTTCATTTTTTTCAACCAGCATTGCAGAGGGAATGATTACAAAATCGTGATATTTTCCTATTACTTCACTCCATTCAATTTTATAGTAGAAAAAAAATATCTTACCAAGGAAGTCAAAAACATCATTGTAGAGAAAATCATGCCAAATGGATATGACAGGCATACCACTATGCTGATTCCATAACTGGTCAAGGTGTTCACACAAGTGACTCAACTGCAATTCAAGAGGATGACAAGGATGACTCTTTTGAATTTAAGGCACATCATATATATATATAAATCTGTCTTTTTAATCTGATTAATTGATTCAGTATTTTGATACACTTAGTCAAGTAAAATGTATAAGAGTGACATTCTGACCTCAGTCCAAGTTATACACAAAATATACTTTATTTCAAAATTAAAAAACAAAAAAAAACGTATTTGGATTAGCAACTACATGCTTGACTATCTTGTGAGAATACTATCGAAACAATAACTGATCAAACAAGTTATATTGAATGACTTACATTTTTCTTTTCAAGCCAGCAGCAAGACAGCGTGAAAAGGGGTGGGCTTGAGGTAGGGTAATTCTGAGTGTAAGCAAAGGTTAGAGTGATGGGAGGTAGTCGTTTGATGGAATATAGTTTTTCAACTTCCGTGTGTGTGATTCTTTTATTTGCTGCTGCACCTGCTACAGGTTCCACTGTTGCCCCTTCATCTTCACTATGATCTGAAAGAGATGCTCTTCTTCGGGCTGCTCGTTCTTTGATTTTCTCGCTTCTGCCTCTGCCCTGTACAGCCGCTTGAGATGAAAACATGTATCCATTATCATCAGCCCATCATGATAGATAAAGCTGACCAAAATGGGGTTGTTGTCTTTTTGTTTTTGAAACCATGTATGAAAAAATAATAAAGTCATATTTCCTCGCATTTTTTTCTTTAACACTGAAAAGTTCAGGATTAATCATTAAAAAAGAGGGAAACATAATATCCGAGAAACAAAGAAGCCATTTTTATTTTATATGTGAAACAGTATAAAAATTGTTATATGAGCTGTAGAGAAAATGAAAAAAAAATGATGCCTTTTCCTCAACCAAACCAAGGGTAACACCTAGGCCATGATTTGTTTTCTGCTTCAGCTAAATTCTTTGGTTTCATGTGAATCCAAATAGAAAGCAAAAACACCATACATGGAGGATAACTTGATAATTATAAAGGACCCAAAAGGACGCAAGGAAATAGGCACACAATTTCATAATTATGGGACAAAATAGAAAAAACAAAACTATTATCAATTCAACATATAAACTTTGTAAACTTTGTCAGTACTATTACAAAATTGTGCTTTCCATTCAACAGTGTCGCCTCTATGATAGAGATGATGCCAAATATTTTGACCTCCCCGGGCACAACATCAACCACGCAAAAATCACACCAATAGACCAGTTACTCACAGCAGACATAATATAAAGAGACAGTTCCAAATTGCTAGTTCCATGAAGTTCGAAAAGGAGAAAGAAAGAAAGAACAGAAGAAAGAAGAGGGAGAGAGAGAGAGAGAGAGAGAGAGAGAGAGAGAGAGAGAGAGAGAGAGAGAGAGAGAGAGAGAGAGAGAGAGAGAGACACACACACACACACACACACACACACACACACAGAGACAGAGAGTTAGTTTTACGTCTGCAAGAATGTACATTGGTGTGAAATTTGTGGCAAGGAAGGAAATCATAAAATGTGCATTAGTTCTCCTTGGGTCAAATGTTGAACAGAAAGCACGATTTTGCAATGATACTGACGAAGCTTATCAAGTGAAACATTTATATGTTGAATTGATAATAGTTTTGCTCATTTTTTTTTTACCTAGAATTATAAAGTTGTGTGCCTCTTTCCTTTTAGACCTTGGTTTTCTGTGAACATTTTCATAGAGAGAAATCTTTTTACAGAGTAAATTTTCATTTTTTACTGCAGAAATCTTAAAATGTCTTATATTTTCAAAAATGACCTTTTTTTCAGAGCTTCAAATTCATGACTTGGAACCAAGTTGTCAAAATATGCCTAGGTAAAAATTAAATCAGTCTAGTTAGCTTGTACTAAATTTTATGAATGACCTTTGACAATATCAAATTTGAATTCTCATAAAATCACACCCTTATAATTTTTGTTAATGAAAAGTTAAATTTGATTCAATTCAGCCTTCTTCAAGCTCAGTTTACAAAAAATATGCAATGGAGCACAGCATCAGTGTCAGAGATATGAGTTGTAGAAAATTTAAGTTTAAAATTATATCTGCTTAATAATGGGCATTGAAACTTTATCTTTGTTTGCCAAACAGTAAATTTCTTAAAGCAAAATTACTAACAGAATGCCATTCTTCTGAGAAGCCTGGTATCCTTGGTGATCTTCACATGGAAGCCCTCAGGTGTATAAATAGGAATGTTGAAGACGCCTCCTGGTAATGCGTGAAAGTGAGAAGAAAAAAATGTGTAGAAGACCAAACATTTAATAACTGGAATTGAAAGTTTATTTACCATAGTCATGTTTTATTTCCTAAAATAACATTAATTTATTATTCTTAAATCTCTGACAGTTCTGAGAAATTAAGATGTTGACGCAACCCATCATTTTTTTCATGAGCTTCATGCATTTAAATTAATTTGAGTTTGATGTCCAGCCAACAAACATACATTTACAGGTATAAAATTAAAATCTCTATCCAAATCTCACTGATCAGTAACCATAGAATTGGGTTAAGATGTAAAAGAAAGTACAAATCAAAGAGGTAATTTCTTCAGTCGAGGTGCCAGTAGATCTATAACACATGCACAAAAGTCAAAGAGTAAAGGATTTGAAGAAAAACACAGATAGGTCCCTTTCTTTTTCCTTTAACAGTGGGCAGAGGCATGCATGCCTAGACAGTATGTATACAGAATAAGCAAGAGAGTGAGTATCCAATCATTGTCACTGTAATGTGGCTGCAGCTGACCATCTTGTTATCCCAGAATGATCTCTCACTTGCTTTATGCACCTCAGTTATTCAGTTGCTCTTGATTGGTTTGATCATGCTAAGGGTAAGTAGAAACTAAGCTCTATAGCCTTTCAAATAGGAAATTCGCCTTTATAACACAATCTGTGAAGAACCCACTTTTTTTTCTCGTCTCAAAAGGAATGGGTTCTTAGGCAGAAACCACTTTATCATAAAACTTTCCCACTTCAGAAACAATACAACTGACTTTTATTTGTGTCCTCATTATTCTTAAATGTTTCTTTAGAAATTAAAGTCAAAAGAATAATTAAATGTATAACTATTCAGACATACCAGGCAAGTGACCATCTGGGTTGTCATGTCCAATAATTTCCAAGTCTTCATTCTCATAAATAGCTTCTAGAGCAAGTAACTCATTCTCCTGCTCCTCTCTCTCCTCACCTTCCGCTTGGTCTTGACTAAGCTCAAACTGCCAAGGATCTAAAGAAAGCAACTGATATTAAGACTGAAGGCCATAAATTCAGCGTATTATATCTTTCAAAATTTTTCTATTAGGATCAGTAAACAGTTGACTCATTTGATATTTTCAACTGCATTAATTTAACTCCAAGTCTAAAACTGATATTGGGATCGGAGAGTATCCGACAGTTTCTAAAATTTACATTATTGGACGTTGCGAGAGTCCAATGAGTATACCCTTTTAAACTCAGACTTGAGTTGAATTTAAGACTAGAACAAAACCATTTGGAATTAATAGTTTATTCACTGCAAGATAGCTTTCTTTACATTTTTTTACATTTTATTTGTAATATTTGTTTGCATGAAATTTGAAAATAATTCTTACATCAGATACATCTTGTATTTCTTGATCTAGATTTACCTTGTTATCAAGACAAGCAATAAAACACTTACTAATTAATTACGAACACCTAAGTGTCATTCTAAATAAAGCATTTAATTCCCTGCTCTTTGAGATATATGTGTGTGTGTGTGTTTATTGTTAATAATTAAAAGATTAAAGTACCAAACACTATTATAAGTGAAAATGTACAGTCAACACTGAAAGAACTGAACGGGTAAAGAGTTCATGAAATATAATACAGTTATATCCTGGTAGAACAATTGATCATTGTCAAATGTCTAAAAATCGTTTATATCAAAATTATTCATAGCACTTCTTATTGTGTCATGTGTTAGGCATTTCTTAGCAATTTATCAAGTTTTATGAAAAAAAAAAAAAAAAAAAATAGAAAAAGTATTTCGAGTTTCATTAGCCATTGATATTGGTAAGTTCAAAGTCAAATTCTGAGACAACTTTCATTTCATTATATATACTTTGCCTTTTTCTGCAAAGAGCAACAGGCTTAAGCCGTAAACATAAAACACAATTTTAGTCTCACCTCTCTTGATCTCCTGTTTTTCCAGTTGGCCCCCCTCTGCCATCAGTTTCACAATGTAATTCAGCTACCTCATAGAAAAGCCCCCATCAACACATCCTTCAAAGTAAAGATGAGAGATGTCGTGTAAGAGAATCTAGTCTACATTTTTCCAGTTTCTACTAGGATCTGGATTTAAATTCTGGTTGTACGTTTCTCTCTAGGAAAAAAATTATTCAACCTAGGTAACAAATAAATTTTAGGGGGGGGGAGAGGGAGAGAGAGAGAGAGAGAGAGAGAGAGAGAGAGAGAGAGAGAGAGAGAGAGAGAGAGAGAGAGAGAGAGAGAGAGAGAGAGAGAGAGAGAGAGAGAGAGAGAGAGAGAGAGAGAGAGAGAGAGAGAGAGAGACAGACAGACAGACTAGAGTTTAAATAGGCCTTACTAAGGGGCCTCGATTTAGTAATAATAATAGTAGATAAATACTGGATTTAGATCTTTAGTAGATTTTGTTGATAATGGACTATCTGGTCTGAAGACTAGATCTATATTAATTTTTTTCATCTAGAATTCATGCGAAATAAAATTATAATTTACGACATTCTACTTTGTTTGACTTTCGCACCTGTTTAGCCTTAGTTTAAGCAAGTTTAAGAGAATGAAGAAACTCCACAAGCATCAATAAGTTTAGCCTCCGAAGCTATCATGGGTTTTATGCTAGACTCTAAACTATCTAGATCCAGATCCTTATTCTAAGCATAATAGGATTTTCTAACATAACTCAAGGCATTCGTAATGACCAGCGTTCTCATGCAAGATTGTTCAAAGCTCAGCAGTTTCAGCAGTCAGTAAAGAGATTCATAAGCGATTGTCTGTCGAAGTCATGGAGCTATAAATAACCTTTATGCCTCAATAATAATTGTTATTTATCGGAAATATCGATTATTGTTCTATTTGTTTACAAGCCGGCAAAAGCGAGTGACATCGATGCTAAATTTTTTAAACGTTTATCATACTATTACGTTAGGCACATTCATCGATACTAATCTTATTTTGATGTTGTTGACAAGTCTTGAATAACACCGCGTGTCTACCACACGCACATAATAATGTAAACCACATTATACTCAATTTTAAATTTTAGTCTGTGTGTTCATTGCCACTACCACGTAACCGATGAGATGAGACAGAAGCGGCTTGTAACTTGTAAAGATCGTTGTTTATGATAGAGAAAAGAAATTTTCATGAAAAATCAACTAGAACTCAGTTCGAGTGGGTCGATCAAATTGACAGGACTGCTCACGAAAAACTCAAAGATATCCAGGAATGTATTTAAGTTGCGTTGTGAGGTTGGCTCATGAGCCATAGACATGACCATTGAAAAAAAAAAAATCCAATCAAATCAAACATTAACAAAACAAAAAGAAAACATTGTAATGTTTTTTCTTTCTAAAAAAAATTCTTTACTTTTTTATTCTTTTTTTTTTTATAATCAGTGTTTCAAAATGAAAACGCCTATACTACATGTACTTGTTTTGTGTGCGCAACAGCCATATTAGAAAACATTTCTTAAAAATTATTTAGACACATTTTTCGCCTGTCCCGGTGATTTTCTTTCGATCCCGCTCGCACCTAGGTCGTGTGACCTTGCGTACTCCTGAATATATAATTGTTTCTGAGATGTAGTTCATCTGGTGGCAAATATGGTGGAAACGAACAGCCTGAAAATAGCACTTTTCGCAAGAAAAAATTAAATGATATAGATCAGGTTTCGTGTTGGTGGACACTCGTCCTTAGATGAGTTCGCCACATTTCCCTCTCGCAAGATGCCTCAAAAGTCTCACTCACGTACCGTACTTTGCTTGGATGGCTCTCCACTATCCAGCTATGCGGTTTTGAATGTCCTGAAGCATTTCAAACCTGACGAACACCAAAAAGCGTTTTAAATTATTCATTGATATCGATCGACGCATTTCTTTGAAATCTCTACCTTCACTTGATGATCAAGTAGGCCTACGTCTAAGAGAAGACACTATATTTTCTTTGGGAAAGTTGACCTATTTTACGGGAAGATAAAAAGGCTAAAAGGCAACCAGGATAAATAATTATTTTCAACGTGTCATATTAGTCTCCCACTCTTTCAAGTTTCACTTTGGCAACAACAAAAGAAACCGTAGCTAAAAAAAATCAAACTAAATCTTGAGGGTTCGGTCCTTGGTGATAATTCTTTTTACATTCAGTAATTATATTTTCCAAATGCAACCCAATTGTCCATAAGTTTAAAAGTAGAAGTTCTCATCCTAATACATGACACAATTTTTGTTCTCATCAGAAAGGACTTGCTTGATCAAAATCACCATATTTTCTACAACGATGAGTTTTGTGAACCCTGTAACGTCATATGTTCAACCTTCCTTTGCTCAACCAATGGAACTTCATCCACTGATTTACTTTTTCGTCCATCTTGCATAGACAGGAAAGCTGAATTGTAAAAATCAGAGGTGAACGATGAGTGATAGTGTTATTAATATGCATTAGGAGTTTGCAAGAATAGTCTGATCAAAATCTTTGCATGATCAAGATTCATGAAAGAAACACACTATAAATTATTTCATTTGTAATGGAGTAACCACTTGATTTCAACATTTGTATCAGTCCTTGCCAAAGAATTGTTTTTGCTTGTTTTGTTTTAAATTTAACCCAAACTAGAATCCAATAGTGTAAACTTTAATGTTTCCTGCCTCTGTATTACAGGTGAGAATCGTTCAACCACATGTAGCTCCTCTTGAGTGGCTGTACATGCCAAACAAAACCAAGTTTGGCATAAATTAAAAAAAAATTGGTCTTTTAACTACTGATTAATTTCAGTCCCAAATCTTCAGCAACAACAAATTGCACTAAAAAGGTGTCCATTTTTTTTTCATTTTGATGAAAGATTCAATTTCAATTTTCATATGACAAAATTAATATTTTATTTTACTATTGCTAGCTTTCATCTTTTCTTCCTCTGAAGATCTTGACAATGTAATAAACTTTATCTAGTTTTAAGTTTGTCAAGTGATACTCATAGTCATAACATCCAAACTAGCTATAAACCTACATGTATATACACTATACAGGCCAATCACACCTTCCAGATTAAGTGGACAATAATCACGTTTCAGAGTATACTGGTTACTAACTTGTCAGTCAAAGTTTCCAACCAAAAATGAGATTCATTCAACTACAGCCAAATTAGCTGTGTTCTCAAACTTGTAAAACCCCAAAGGTTAAAAATGATCATTGATCAAAGAAACTAAAATGCTGTTTAAAAGAACCCACCACTTTGGAGACAAAAAAAAACAACAAAGCACCCAACAAAAAAGAAAAAAAAAAAGGGGGGTCCAAAGCTAAGCTCTGAAGAGTTCACTCAACGTTTAGGAGACAAAGGAACCCTCTTTTCTACTCAACCTTAGCATTATAGCAATAAAGAGCAACTTAGTAACTGTAAGACCCACCATACACCCAGAGGGGATGTTAGGCATTGCACAAGATATATATGCAACGCATTCTGCACCATGTTTTTACATACCACAAACACCCTCTTTACCCAAGATTTTCATGCAGTTTCTCACACACGCAATGGCTCAGCGCTGGACTCGTGAAATCTGACCCCTGCGCCTCGCGCAACCAAGGCGTGTATCGTGGCTTTACGTTCTCAAGTGAGCATGTTATAACATAAAGGAATGTCAGAGATAATCAGCTTATTTACTTGCAAGATTGCTGGAATTTAATACCAGATATCAAAATTCCCATATAATAGGATTTTTTGATACAATGATAGATCCACCCTGACAATTATCAGCCTTGGGGCTGTCTAATTCATTACTCACATTAGTAAAAGGTTGTTTTGCTCCATGGTTTTTAAAAAGTTCCTCTACACAAAAGGGAAAGGTATGGAATCTATCTTAGGGTGCTGGTCAACATTTTGTTTTACATTATAAACCCTTTCCTTACCTGCCTACATCCTACACCTAAACATTTTGACTCCGAGTAAGAAAATAAATACACTGCAACAGTTAGAAATGACCCCTTTAAATTTGATCGATCCTCCAAATGGGATTGCATCCCCAAATACTCTTGAGTTTTGAATGAGAAAGGCACTAAATTTTTTAGAATTAAATATGCAAAGCTTGAAAAATTATATTTTTTCTTAAACCATTTATCCAAGAAAACATTCTTACAATAAATTTGAAGTGAGGAGAAAAATGTATATTTTCATTTTCCATGCCAGATGGAGATGCTCCTAGTTTTCAAACAAAATTACTGCGTTCTTCATAAAAGGTTTTTGATTAATCAAGCGACATTAAAAAAAAAAATACATAAATACGTAAATATAAACAAAAAAAAGGCTACCGTTAAAATGTCTCACAAATTTTATTTATTTACATCACTTATTTTAAACAAAATAATTTTATCATAATAACCATAAACTGACTTTGATGGTATCGCAGTATGGTGGTATACGAATGTGTATGATTGCCATGCATCCTTGTAGACTTTCAACATGATTTAGCATATAACATCCCATTCATCACACCCATCCATTACATGATTGAGGGAAATGCTGATTGAACGTGAAATCTGATAGCAACTTGAGTGAAAGGAGTTTAGGGGGGGGGGGGGAGACGGGTAAACATTTTCCATGACTCTGGCTGACTTATTCAAATGAAACATGGTACATAGTTTAGGCTTTATCATGTTTATGGAGCTATTTGTAATAAATACTACAGATTACAGGCCATGTTCAATAGTTCCTCAATATTCTAAAGTAGAAAAACAGGACCAAATTTGACACATCTTGATGGAGAAATCAATATTTACACTTGTTATGATGAAAGTCAAGCATTGATATAAAACAGAGAGAAGAGAGGAGGAAGCCAAAAAAAAAAAACAAAAAAAAAAAAAACCCGACAGGTTTGTTTTCCTACATATAACAGCATGCAAGAAACATAAGCCAACCCAAAAAGATACAGGTCCAAACAACCATATTATGCCTTGGTCACAGAATCATTGCACTGTTCAACATGATCACCTCATCTGTAACACCGCATACAGGCAGTATTGTGGAATCCATTTGCTTGTTTCTTACTTTTTTCACCTATAATAAATTATTAATTCAGCTGCCAAATCACTTTTGAAGTATTAAAAACTGTGTGGTGCAAATGAGAGAATATAAAATCAAATCATATTAATATTAAGAACAGAACAAAAGTATCCAATCAGCTATTAATGCAACAACCTGCTCAAAGATATTGCCTTACAGCTTTACCAATTTTACCTTATGAGCAAATAAAAAAATTTCTCGTAATCTGCATCAGATTCAAGAGCCATAAATTTACCTGACGAATGCATTGCTTAAAAACTATTTCCCTGGCTCATACACAAACATTGTGTGAGTAAAGTTCACATGCCTGGGTATTGTTTACAAGTTAATTTTAACGCTACATTAATAGATATTCAGCTTCAAATGTGGTTTGCTCAGAGTAAAAGCAAAATGAATTTAATTTCAAAAAGTGTCCAGGCAATCATGATTGACAATGACCTATTTCTGCGCCAAAGATTTAGTTCTCTTCCTCCGATGTGACTAGAAATTTAAAAAATTCATACCTAACATGCACCGATGCAAGCTACAAATCTTCACACAACCAGGAGGTAAGAAAATCTTTCTCTCAATATTTGAAAAAACCAGTAATTTTAATAAAATGATTTTCCATGATATCTTAATATCTGCAGTATATAACCCGGGCTCTATGAGAGAGAAAGTTAAAATATTTGACAAATAGCCTTATTTTGAATGACACTTTTCACCTATATTCCAAGCTTACTAATGCAAAATATCTGAGTACACAAAATAAAGAAAGATTTTTAAATGTCATGACTATTCTTATCAGCACCCTACAAAATAGACCTAAAAGATTACAAAAATTAAAAAAAAAAATTATTTGATATGTCTTGTTTACAATATGTATGTTGCTTTCACTTTAAAACCCACAGTTATACCTATAAACAAAGAGACAGCACCTTTGTAATTCTCACTTTCAAGTTAAACTCTTCCCCACGCTCCATGGCCTAATCATTTGATAGCTGTTGCTGGTAAGGTAAAGTACCTACAAACCCTTTACTTATTTTAACAATATTCAAAGTGTCCAAACTATCAATTGTATATCATAACTGTCATTATCCAACTTGATACAAACCAAAAACGTTTAAGACATCAACATAAGAAAATAAATGCATGTATGTGTGTGTTTAAGGATTGACAAATAGAGAGATAAAATTGTGTATGTTAGAGAGAGAGAGAGAGAGAGAGAGAGAGAGAGAGAGAGAGAGAGAGAGAGTGGGAGAGAGAGACAGACAGACAGACAGAGAGAGAGGTAATTATTTTCCTCATTTTTTTTTAATAAGTCATTGTCATTTGCACAGCAAAAAGTCAATAACTCCTTTGCATAGACTACTTATAAAGTCAAGAGCATACAAGTTTGAATGTAGATATCAGGGGAAAAAATTTTTTTTTTCCCCAGTCCACACAATTTGTACAAGTTCTGGACACACCCAGTGATCCCACTCCCTCATGGAATGGTTTGGCAATCATGACTTAAGAAGTGATGAATTGTTAAAGAGGGGAAGTCGAAAAGATGGACAAATCGATTGAGACATCTGAGAATCTGGCTTTATCCCCATGGCACTAGGAGGAAAGAAATTTCATTCCAATTCGACATATGTAGATGCTATGGAGGTGAAAAGATAACATCAGTGACAGGCAATCACATTTCTTTTTTGATACATGAAATGTGCTTATCAGTATCTTTCTGAACCAGCCAATGGGATAGAAAATTTTTTTTTTTTTCCCAATAAGCACCAGTTGCACATTATATCTACTCAGTCTTTGGTAAAGTCCAGCCTAGCCAAATGGCTTTGGATTGGTTTACTTGGAATCACAGAGATTGGCATTGGCTATTCAATTCTTTGAGAATGCCAATTACATGTCAAGCTAAGCCAATGATATGGTTTCAAGAACAGTTGTCCCCTTGATCAAAACAGCAAGTCACTCACTGTATAACCAAACATGCTTGAACTGTTAAGATATCCACAATTCCTATCATTTTAAATTTACAGTGTTCATTGAATCTCATTCACTCTGGTTTGTTCCAATCAATTTAATTTATACATGTATATACAAACAAGCATACATAGTCTTTCATATAAGGTTTCTGAGAGAAATTTACACAAACCCCAATTCATGGCAACAAACATAACTGAGAATTTTCTGTAAAAAATATAAAACAACTCTTGAACGGAAACAATGGTGATCACATTTGTTCTATGAGAAGCACTGATATATGTACAATTAACAATCATACAGAAAGATGTTATGAATTGATAAATTAGCGGATATTCACACGAACGCGACATTCTGAAAAAGTATCAGATTTGGTTCACAAAATGAGCTAAATGTTCCTGGGGGTTCAATGATGCCACTTCACCCTCTTGCTGGCCCATGTTTACATCTGAGTTCGACATCTGAGACATAGAATTATGAGTCTGCAAGGATGAGAGCATGACATGGTCATTGTTTATCTGTGTGCCATCTTGACCTACTCCCATGCCATGCAATGGAGACTGGTTATTGACCATATTGTGATGAGGGGACTGTTGGAGTTGACGCGGTGATGGAATGGGTTGCTGACGGGGAGACGGGCTTGGCTGAGGTGAGCGAACTGTTTGAGATAGCCCAGCAGGGCCTGGTGCTGGTGGAGATCGTACTTGTTGCAACATCTGCTGGGGTGAATGGTTGGCTTGTTGCTGGGCAAGCATATACTGTGGGCTCATAGGCTGTCCACCCACCATCTGATGTTTGAGTTGAGCTTTATGGTGCAACAGATGTTGCTGTTGCTGAGTTTGAAATTGGGGCATGCCATGGCCAGTATCAGCTTGAAATGATGGAAAGCTTGGCCTTTGACGCTGCACAAAGGGTTGCTGAGGCTGAGCAAACTGGTTCATTTGAGAAGTCTGTTGTTGCTGTTGCAGTTGTTGCCTGTACTGCTGTTGAAACATTTGGCTGCGCATGTGCTGCTGCTGTTGCTGTTGTTGCATCTGTCCTGCCTGCTGAGGTAAAGGCTGTCCCATATTAGGCATAGCATGCATCTGTTGCTGCTGCTGTTGCTGCTGTTGTTGTTGCTGCTGCTGCTGCTGCTGTTGTTGTTGTTGTTGTTGTTGTTGTTGTTGCTGGTTTTGGGGTTGACTTCGGGCATTTCTAAGTTTCAAGACTTGGGCCATCAGTTGAGGATTTTTAGTCAAAACCGAGAGCCATTCTGACTGGGAGAAACTTTGAGACTTTAAAGCCTGCAACATGCGAACAGCAGCCACATTGCCAGCTCCTGCTGGCCCAGCAGTATTTGCAGCAGAAGGTACCATATTTGGTACAACTTGCTGCTGAGTATGAGGTTGAGGTTGTTGTTGTTGTTGTTGCTGTTGCTGCTGCTGCTGTTGTTGTTGCTGAAGTTGCTGCATACGCACTGCTGCAATGCCAGCCCTGGGCTGCTGCTGAGCTTGGTTTTGCATGTATTGAGTCCAGGCAGGCCTTTGGGTAGCACCAGCCAGGGGCTTACCTGTTGAAGGAACAATATTGGGTGGTGGAGCACGGATGGGTGCTTGCATAGCAGGCTTACCTTTGCCCATACCAGCCATATTTGGGACACTTGCTCTTTGTCTTTGCGCTTCAGCCTCTACTTGTGCCTCCTGCGCTGCCCGTTTGGCAGCTACAGGAGGTCCACATGGAGCTTTTCCCACACTAGAACTGCTGTTGTAAGGCTGAGTTGTAACAGGCCGTGGTGAGGCTTCCACTGAAGAAGCACCTGCTGGTCCATTGCTAGAATTGTTCGTGTTGCCTGTCATAATAGCTACTCTGCGACGCAACATCTTTGCCTGGTGCAGGTTGGTCAGCATTTGCTTTTGCTTCAACTTATTCCTCAGTTGAGGACAGAAAGGCACTTGACACTTGCTCTCATTGCAATGCTTGGCATGGTAACAGCACAAGGCAATCAGCTGCTTGCAAATAGGGCAGGTATTGTTCAACTTGCGCTTGCAACCCATTGTATGTGCCACAACACGTTTCATCTTATGGCATGTGTTGTTTCGACAGTTGGCATTCTTACACTGACAAGCATGAACCAAAGAAGAAATGCAACGTTGTATTGATTTTCGCCGAGATTCTCCTGGATTTTCTTCTCTGTCAGAACTAGCAATATCATCCAAGCCCAGGCCAAGTTTGACCATAGGATGATGGTGATTTTCTTTCTTGTAGCAAGGAATGCAAAGATCAAAATCCTGAGGAAATGGGATGAAAATAATTATTTGAAAAAAAAAAAAAAAAACATCCGTTACACACCTAGTTGCTTTATGGACCCATCCTTTGTGAAAATGACTGTTACTTTTACATGGTACAGATAGATTGCATTACAAAATAAAGGTTAACAATCTCCAATAATATGTCTACTATGAAATTTGAACTTTTGGATTTTGAAGAAAACAGAAAATTCAAGGCAAATAGCAAAGATGAATAAAAAGATCCAGTATCTATTAAAAGATAAAAAGTTTCAAACATGAAAATTTAATCTTTAAACTTCCATTCTAAAGTACTTCAATTTGCTTGATTAGAATAATATTTCAAAAAAAAAAATGTAAGCTTTAGTCTAAAAATAAAAGAAATCGCTTGCCTAATTTGTTATATTAAAAAAAACTTATTGGCTATTTTGTAGCTTAAATGATTAAATAAATATGTAAGCATAAACTATCCAAGAGTATTGAAAGTATGTGGCTTCATGAAAGCTTTATACTACCATGGCTCCCTTTATTTTTTCACATTAGAATTTTAATGAAGAAAGAGGAGATTTGAAAACTTACATCACAGATATTGCAATGATAGCGTGTCTCCACTGCTGCTTTGCAACTATTGCAGGTGTACACAAATGCATCTTTGCCTTGGTTGTGAAGTTCGTACAGCAATGCCATTGATGAAAGCTTTGCCCGCCGCAATGAAGAGAACTCATAATGTTTCTCTCTAGCAGTAGTGAGAAAGGCATCACGTCCATCCATCAAATCGCAACTCATTGCTGGGTCAGGTTCAGTAATAGGAGCCAGAGAAGCTGCAATTTGTTGGTTATGCAGGCGGATCACAAAGAAAACCTGTAATAAAATGTATAAAAATAAAAAAAAACAAGAATAAGAGGAATGTTGCACAGGAACTGTTACTGTTACTGTCACTTTATCTTGATATTGCTTTCTGATTTGCTAATCACTATTTTTTTTTTTGTTTAACATGAGGAATCCTGGAGATGGGGATCACAGGGATGGTAGAGTTCACTCAGCCGACGTGAATGACACTGGCCCAGTCAGACGCTCTACCCTAGTTTAAGCCTGGTTGTATCCCCGGCATTCAGCAGAAAAATATGAAGACCAGAGGACTGTGGATAAGTTTTTTTGCCCATCAATGCCCTTTTTTTTTTTTTTTTTTAATTATTGATGAAGGTCTTCATATTTTTTCCCAATTATATTTGCTAATATTCTTTTTTCTCTCTGTATGTAGGCAAGGGCATTTATGTCGACGGATCATATTCTTTTTCAGATTCCACAATTTTTGAAGGTTTCAAATTACAGGACAGAGGATAAGAGAGATAAACTTGCTTATGTTAGACTTTTGCATGATTATAAAAGACTTAAATGTATGAAACTTTTTTAACCTTTACTCATATTAGCATAGATGAAAGGATTGACAATAAATAAGGGATAAACCGACAAAGTGGGGCATGAAATTATGGGTACTAGCAGATTCTCTAACTAGTTATACCTACAACTTTGATGTTTATTTAAGGAAGAACGAAAGATCTGCCTTTGGATTAGCATATCATGTTATGAAATTGTGTTTTCCTTTATTGGGGAAGGGCTACAAATTATTTGTTGACAACTTTTATACTTATGTTCAGTTATGGGTAAGGGAGGGAAATTTGGATTTTATTCAGTGGAAAGATAAAACAGTCAATGTTCTAACAATTATGCACAAGTTTGTTACTGATAGTGGTTTTTGCGAAAGGCGAGTGAAAGTAAATGGGCAGCTTAGAAAAGTTCAAGTAAGGCAACCAACAGTCATAAAAGATTATAATTTATACATGGGAAGGGTGGATAAATCAGATCACCAATAGGCAAATATAAAGTCCTTAGATGCACAATTAATTTTGGAAAACTCCGTTATACCATTTTATTGATATTGCTAAACTCTTTGTTATAACATCCTAATTAATCTCGTTTACCCAGGCCTACAAGTTTTGACCAGTTTAAATTTGATATTGAGCTTTTGTCAGAAGTGAGCAAAATAGATCCTAACCTTTCTGTCACTTTGTATGAAAAGAAGTTACTTCAGGTTGCTGACCATAACATGTCCCCTTCTATTTCGAAAACTCGAAAAATTGTCATAGATGTTACAGGCTTGAAAATATAGAAAGAAAGACCAGTACTAAGTGTGTCAAAAGTGACAAACATTTTTTGCTTTTCTAAAAAAAAAAAAAAAAAAAAGAAAGTGTCTCACGCTGGACCATCCTGAGCCAAATTTAATTCATTTCTGGCTCCTCTCACAAATGATGAGATTTTTTTTCTTTCCTAAATATTATCATCTCAGTTTTTGACATTTGAGTTTGTAAATGTGTTGCAACTATTTATAAAAATTAAAATCAATTCCTTCTGTGTGGAGCATGGGTGAGAAATTAAATATTGTCTATTCATAATGTTAAAGATTATTTTTTGTTGTCATGTTGATATTTCCCCAATTCCCATATGATTTTCATAATAGTATAAATGAATAATTTTTTGGAACATGACTTCCGAATTTGAATATAATATGTAAAAAATGAATGTCCTTTGAATAAAGAAAAGTATAACTTTACACTGAAAACTTTTTTCCCCTTCTTGATAACAACAATTTTTGCATGTTTTCTTAATATCAGTTCTATTTTTAGTAATATATTACATGATACTATGGACTGGAAAAGCAAAACTAAAGCCTCTGACATGTCTAATTAGATTCTCCATTCAAATCCAAGGAAAATGATTTAAGCCTATACTGAGGCAAGATTGCTTCTTTTTGGAGACTTTATATGAACCACTCCTGCCCTTCCATGGCAAACAGCTTGTAAATAGGCAGTAACGAAAGACTTAAAAAAAAAATAGCATAAAAGCCAACAGCAACATATTTATTGTTATACTGATTTTATCAGTAAGACCTGTATTTCACCCACCTCTTTATGCTTTTCCATATGATTGTAAAGCTTTGTGGTAAGATCATTGGTACCCTGCGGATAATTGGTTTTGCGATTATTCTTCCGAGCACTGCTCTTGCTTTTGTTTGCTTTTTTGCTCCTTTGACCTTTCTTCTCTCCTTTCTTCTGATTTGCAGTATCCTGTAAACAGACAAGATAAGCATTAGAAGTTATTTTTCACTTAAACTAAACGTTGCATGGATATACAACCTAATTTATCCTGGCTTGCTTTACTTTGCTATTTGTATGCATTGCAAAACAAATGAAGGTGAAGAGAAAAAATTAATTTCTTGAAAGTTCATATAATTTTTGGGCTTAATGGAAAAAATAAAAAGCAATGCTTAATTCAAAAGATTTCTCAGGGGCTCTTGTTAAAAAAAATATTCTTACAGCATCAACGGTTTCCTCTACAACATCTTGAGCTTCTGCCTCTGCAGCCTCAGCCTCTTCTCGCTTCCTTTTTTCCTCCTCTTCTTGGTCCAACTCCCTGATGCTGTCTTCAATGACGTTAGGCCAGAAGTCACCCTCAAAATAAGCTAAATCTTTTGCACTGCTCAAATTGCTGTCCACAGCATCTTTGAGAATATCCTGGGTTAATAAAATGTCGTGTGAAAAATTACTGTTTGTAAAAAAAAAAAAAAAACCGAAATCAAGCAAACGTTTAAGTGCAAGAAGGGAAAAAAGGAGACATGAAATGTAACCCTGAACAATGATTTCAGTAGATACAACAAATGTTTTTAGATAACATTTTGTCCTCTTTTCAAAGTAGTAAAATAAGATGTTAAAATCAACATTAAACTCTAAGAACAAACAATAAAAACAAAATCACCTTGCTTTAAAAATTTGAATGTAAAAAGCAATATTGTTTTGATTTCAAATTTCTTCGATCATTTTCATTATCAGAAAAAAAAAATGCTGGCTAATTAAACTTGAATATGACTGGCAAGCTTTGAACTGCCTACAGTTGCTTGATTTTCATCCACTGCTTTCTGCATAAGAGAAATCTGATGCTTTGATCTCCCATGTTTTTAGATTAGCTATAACATAATATATTTCTCTGCAAATATCAAAACACATCTAGTTATGACACTATAGAATTATAAAAACATGAACATTGTACCTATAAGGAAATCAATACCTTTTCTGAAATATGTAACTTTTTATGTTGGATTATTAAAAAAAAAAAAAAAAAAAGATGTGACACTAAACTAGAACACTCCCTAAAACCTAGCTAAAGGAAGAAAAACTTAGCATTTATCAGAAAAGGGATACATGCAGATCATCCAAAAATGAATATGAATTTTACCTTCAATGATTATCTTTTCAAACAAATATTTAATAGGATAGATTTAAGTATCATTTCAATGTAAAGACCTTGCACAATTTTTTTTTATTGAAGTAAAAAAAAAAGGCTAGATTTTTAGGATGAGAGAACACACACATATGTGTGATATTTATATTGTCAATGAAACTGAATAAATTACCTTGTAATCAACAACAACGCGATCAATGATAGCCTTGTCCAACATTTTCTTGTACCATTCTTGCAAACGTTTGGGTTTGGGGATTTTTTGCTCTGGTGGATGACAATGGAAAATGTAATCATCACCTTCACTTGGGGGGCAAGCCCATATATGGGCTGTTGTGTACCCCAATGCCTTTGCATAATCCAAATATCCAATGAGAATCTCATGATAGACTGCAGTCCTCAAATGTCTAGGCCGAAAAAAGTGAACACTGTCCAGGTAGGAGATATACACACGCCTGATTTTTGAAAGGGAAAAGAAAATAGGACATACATGTTGATTACCAATATAAAATAAAAAAAGAAGTTCTCCACAATTTTCATGCCCTTTCTTAACACTCAATAATTCCCTCCCCCCCCCGATCACACACAAACTCTCAGAGTAAAAATTTTAGTTTTGAACACCCTAAGTAAAAAAGTATAAAATTATTTATGACCAACGATCTACTTTTACATGACGGAACAGACCTTGTGTTTGGGGCAGGACATGATGAGCCATATTCTTGGACGTGCATACCAAAAAAGCAAACATCAACACCATCGATATTTTCAAATGCAAACATAGCCTTGGCTCTGTAAGGATAAGACTCTGGAACCTCTTCTCCAAATCTGCAGGGAAAACAAAGATAACCATTTCATAATAAAGAATCAAAATAATCACCATTAGTATTTACTTCATCTGAAAAGAAAAAAGTTCAATTATAATTATCAAGTGCATTATCAAAGAATTCTAGAATTCATATAAAAAGTTCCATCCTAACTTAAATCTAAAATTCTCCCTATTTTTTTTTTTTCTTAGATTCTTAACAATTTTCCCTAGCCTTTCTTGTGTATACACTAATTTAAGTACTCAATCATTCATTAAACAATATTATTCACTAAAATTCACCATTTAAGAATTTCTTTTCAAGATTTTTATCAAAATTTCTGTAAATCTTGTTTTTCATTAAGACACTGTATAAAAAACTGAAATGATACCTCTAAGCTAACAAATAAAGAATTTGCAGCAGACCACTCAATATACTTTTGATCACCTGTCCAAAAGAAAAAAATAACATATGTCAAAACATGTATATTCTAAATGGAAGAATTCCAAAATGATGAGGCCCTTCAAAATATCTGTTGTAGAGCAATGGTAATCATAATTTAACTTTAAGTACTTACTTCATTTTCATAAGTGGTTTAACCTCTGTCACTTTGTCATAACTTGACAACACTCTGATCGTCACTTCTCCAGACTGAGTATCTTTCTTGCGGATGAAATTGTTGATCCTGTTCTCCAAATATGTGCCTAGTTTTGTAGTTGGGAGTTCTAAAACATAAAAAAAAAAAAAAAAATATTATATAATATCTGCTGAAAGACAATTAAATAGACAGACAAATTAGAGAGGTTAAGAGAGGAAGAAAGAAGAAAAGAGAGACCAAAGCAAGAAGTTGAAAACCAAGAAGAATAATTCATCTAAGTCAAAAAGGGAATGAAGTAAGTATTTCTACAATCTTGTAATCAGACTATTACCATTCCAAAATGTAAAAGTAGAAAGCAAAGCATGGTTCATTTCCATCTGCTGTTCACATGTGAGCAACAAATGCGAATCCTTCAGAAAAATATGAAATAGATATGAAACTAGTAAATTGAAAACACTTTAAACGGATTATGAGTAGTCTATGGATATCATAGGCATACAATTTGTACCAGTAGGCCAACTTACTTTTGGCTGTGAACTTGTTTTCTTTTCTTTTGGTGCCCAACGCTTTGTGACATGCATCACATGTCCACCTGGAAAGCAATAAAAAAAAAAAAACCAAAAACATTAAATGTATGCTATTAACCTTAACAGCAGAAGGAATGTTTGAATAAGAGAATCTATCAGAGATAAACAATAGATGACCTTCAAACTTTAATGAATTCCTTATCCTCTCAATAAAAGCTATTTTTCAATAATCAACATACCCTTCTCTCCAAATAGACTCAAACCACAAAGCACAGATTTGATGCCACTTTCTTCCACACTCTGAACAATCGATGAATCTGTAATGGTGGAAAGAGACATAACTCATTAGGATAAAAAAAGAAAGATTTGATTTTATGGAGTTGAAAAACAAAAAAGAAAAAAGATCAGACAAACCATAATCACGAGAATTTTGAGACCATCTATGAACACAAAAAGTGCCAAATGATTTAAAAGCTGTAAATTAAACAATCTCAAACAAGGGTTTAGAAGAACACAAACAGTCAGGAAAGAGGATAACTTATTTTATTCAATTAAAAACCTGCCAAATTACCTCAAAAGTGATCTCATACTTGCAATAAGATCTGACTTAATCGACTTATTCATTTCTTAAGAGCAAACATTTATGTAAGGGAAAAAAAAACAGTACAGAAGTTCAAACTTACGGTTCATAGTCAACTTGATCATTTTTCACCCTTTCAAACTGGTCTTTCTTGATTTTTCTGAAGGAACATAGTTTACAAATCTTACAAGTGAGCAACAGAAGTTATTAAAAAAAAAGATTAGGTGTCGCAGGGTTATTTATCTTATTCTTATCTAAATCTCACTCAAAACATCTAGCTTACTTGCAAGACAAAATTTGTCTTTCTTCCAACTCTTAACAATTCATATATTTCAAAACAAATAAAAAAAAAGATTAAGAGTATGAGTTCTTGAAATTTACCCATTACTTATTATTCAATCTTACTTATACACCAAATTATGCCAGATTTTATGATAAAAGTATTCATTTTGTTAGTGATAAATTAAAATGAAATTTGAATAAAAAAAATGAATTTCTTCAAAGCCAAAAATAAAAGAAAATTAAACAATATGCTTTTTTTTTAATAGCTAGGAAAAGAAAATTTTGAGTTCAACTAAACCCCACCTATAATACCTGCCTTTGCTTGTATGGACCACTATATCGTGTACCTATATGGCCCTTTCACTGTCATTTTCTAGGCGCCTGCTTATTTTCCTTATTATTACTAGAAATCTCGTATAAACCTCACTTACGTTTAGAGGACACTTTTAACATTACATTGGTTATTTTAGTTTCGTTTTCCGACTAGATTGGTTGTTACGACGCACTTCCAAATTGACCGTTTTTGTCCGCAATTTTTAGGCCTTTGCTAGATCTAAACTATGAGTTCGGATAAATGGTCGATCGAATCTCCCCTGGGATGCAACAGAAACCTTTAATTGTTATCTGCATGGTTATCCCTACAACCAGGATGAAAATAATAACCATTGCCCATTTGAGATCGGAAGTCAGATTGTGATGTTGAGATGGTGGTGGAGTGGGATGATGGAGAAAAAAGTGAAATGGCGAAGTTTAAAAAATGTATTTTTTTCCAGTTTATTTTGTTCCACTGTAAAATTTAAAAAAAATCCAATTTGTATTTTGTATGGAGTCATGTCCTTTTAGGATCAGGGCTTTGCCTGCGCTGGAGTGGCTTAGGTGGGATTCAGTTAAAATTCCTCTATTGTTGTTATTTTGTTTCTTCCAAAAAAACAAAAACAAAAACCCGATGGAATTGTAAATTTATAGCATGATTTCTTTTCTTCCAGCAGTGCCCACCATTTAAAGTTTTATGTGTTGCTACTCCAAAGTCAAAGAGAACAAGATTTATTACTGTAAACACAATCCCCTCAAAGAGACCTAAATTTTTCATGACTAGACCATATATGAGCACAAGAACACACGCAAATTAAAAAAAAATTTTTCTTAATTTGCAAATTGTAACATTCTATAAAAGATAGAAGCAATATTGCAACTTATTTTGATTTTGTTTTATTTGTCAAATTTTTAAACACACATAATCTTTCAAGAATAAATATTTTTGTGTAAAATTACCCATGCAAAAAAAATCATCTACATTATTTCCGGCACTTACACAATTATGTAAAGCTTAAATTTATGATGATAAAATAAGACTTGGAACCCATTTCTTATAACAGACACATGCACTCATCTGACATAGCCCATATTTGAAATATAGAAACTGTATGAGTATCAATAAAAGCATCTTTAAAAGATGAAAACAAATTGAAAATTTTTTAAAAAATTAATTAACAGTTAATTATACCATGCATAGAACGCATAGATCACCAGGAAACTTTTTGTACAAATATTTGATTTGATGAAGAAATTAAGATCTCTTCCAAGTCCTCTGCCATGGAATCCACCATATAATAAAAGACCAATGACATATATGAATTCTATTCAACAAAAATGATACAATTTAAATCTAAGATATTAGCTCACCTTACAGGTTGTGTTGGATCTTCTGAAAACTCAACTTCATCTGAAGGGATTTCATTGAAGCATTTTTCACAATATACATATCTATAAGAAAGAAAAGAAGTGCAACAGCTTGATTAGCTAACTGTCGGCTCTTTTCCTTTTTTTTTTTTTTTCTAGAAACTGTTCACATAATTTTTTATGCCACCATTTCTTCAAATCAAGTTTAGAGGTACTTACTTAGAAATACGGGGATTTGTTAATGAAATAAGGGCCATAGTAAGTCATTAATCTGCTACTGCATGAATTTTGAATAAGTTTCAAGGGCAATAAAAAGCAGGGATAATAATATTACTGAGGCAAGCAAGATATCAAATTCAATATTTGTGAAACGACACACCTCATCTTTTAAACTTGTCTAAATGATTAATGTAATTTATTACTGCTTAAAATTAGATACTGATGAAGCAGGCTTATACTTGTTTATTAAAGCTGTATTGTTCAAGAAGAGCAGATTTAAAAAAAAAATTGTTCTCTTCTCCTCCCCCTCCATGTTATTCAAGTACAATCTCAATCCTTAATCTTATTGGTTTAATAATAATAAAAAAAAATTAACAGAAGTTTTGTTCATTTTTAAAGGTAGATGCTCAAAGAAGTCTTGGGTTCAAGCAGCTCTTTTTCATTTGATGTATGTACAAAAGAAACCTGTTAAGTAAAAAATGCATCCTTGTACTTCATAAAATAAGTCTTAACATTTATCAGCTATAGTAAGTTCTTAACTATATTATATGTATATCATTTTTAAAAAAAATTATTCAAACAAACCTGTTTTGGTAACTGTAATACATTGAATCCCTTGGAATAGTGCACAGCTGCTTTCCATAGCAGCACAAAACTTGAGGGCAAAAAACATACTTGTGACCACAGCAAAATCCCAAAGACTGCATCACACTGTCTATTTCAGACTCAAACACCTCAGACAACTGGGAGAGAATAATAGAATTAAAATAAAATAAAAAGTTAAATCTGTCACATACAAATTAAAAGTTTAAGAAAAGGCATTGTGGACCTATTCGCAAGTATTCATATGTGCATGTGGATAAAAAAGAAAAAAAAAGGAAGAGAGCAAGCAACAAAGGTAAGAAATGTTTAGGAATTCATTTACCTTTGATGCATATTTGTACACTCTTGATGTCTTTTTGTTGTAAAGCCACGCATTGTCAAACATGAGCCAAATGTCATCAACAATCTGCCATGGTTCCGTATATTGACCAGAGTCCAATTTTCTTTTGATTGTTGATAAATCCATAGGTTTTTTCACAATATCCAAATAATCCTGAGCAGAAAAAGATAAAAAAAAAAATCAAAAACAAATAAGTTGATTATAAATGTTACCAATAACTTTAAAAAAAAATGAAAATAAAATTTCAACTGACAAGTATTTCACCACCATTTCTTTGAATCAAAGTTGATATTCCCCTTGTATATTAATAAAAATATGACGAGTGAAACAATAAAAATAAAAGATCAAGAAAAAGGCATCTTATTTGTTCATCATTCACAACATCAGCACGGCAATAATGAAATGTCAATCACCAATTTAAATGCTAAAAAAAAAAAATAATGACATGGGCAAAATCGCAACGTGCTCTTTACTTAATTTTCATTCTTATTAACCTTATTAAAGCCTTTCATTCCAAAAACTGTAAATTCTGCTTACCACCAACCAAGCCTAATTAATTTAGAGAAGATAATTGACACACCTTATGATTCCATCAAAATGTGTTATTTATTTCAGGCATTTCAAATTGTGAAAAAGAATTCTCCCTTACAACAATAAAATAACTTCCGCATGACTCCAATAAACTATTTTGACTCCTCTAATAAATTCATGACGCATTGTGACACGATTAACTTGCCGAATTTACTACAGAGGCGACAGGATGGGCTTGAGTTGGCTTTGGCGGACCCTGTGACCCCTAAAAAATTTGTTATGACTTTTGATAGCACAATTGCTAACCCCAATAGGGTACCGGAAAACTGTGCTCGATGGTAAATAGCCCTTACAGCTTACCTAGTTTTAATGTTGTCTTCCTATCCTTCCACATTTTTAGTGTATCACCTAACTGCTAGCACTGTAGCAAGGGCTACAAACAAACTGAAAATAACATTACAATCAAAATGTCCTTCATGCCAGCTTAAATCAGGAATCTCTTTGATCATTTTGAAGATTCAGGGAACAGTGACCTTGACAAACCTGCTCTAAAAGAGAATTATGATCCCAATAATGCCAAAAGTGAGATTGGAGAAGAGGAAATTAGGCCTAGAACTAAAGAGAAAGCTAAGTAGCACTACCACTGAAGAAACTCCTAGATTTAGACTCTCTACTCTTGAAGAAGATCCTTGTAGTAATGTAATCAGTAGCTGAAGAATTTATCTTATTGCAAACAATTGATAGTGGAGTTAGCTTCTATTTCACCATAACAAACATTTCTTAAATTTATTTTAAATTATCAAAACCATATAAAGCCTCATAAATTCATGAGGAAAAAAAATCAATTAAAATCACCTTGCTTTTTGTGTCATCTGCATATACTCGTAAAGATCCTATTACTGTAATAATTTTAATAAAATAGCTTTCAAAATTTTTTTATAGATTTTTTTAAAAGACACAAAATATCTCGGGTGTGAGCATTTAAGCTTTTCAAAAAAGTCAAGTGAGTCGACATAATTCCAATACAAAAATAAGGCGTAGAACTCACTGGAATATTCAGGGCTACAGGATCAACAGGCATCCTAAACGGTAGAGATTCTGGCTCTTGTTTCAACAATTTGTCAATAATGGGCATCATGGCCTGTCTCAGCTCATCAGGGTTGAACACTTTGGGAAGCAAGAATGACATGCAAGGTATGTATTAGGGCGAAACAATTGATGTGTAAAATTTTACCTCATTTATGACACTATGTGCTTTCAGCAACAATCATAATTCTCTCTGGAAATAAAAATCTACCCCTTACTTCTTAATAAAAAAAATCTCTTGGGATAAAAATGCATTATTGCTGAAGAATATACCTTTGCAAAATCAAAATCCTCTGATAAGTTTGCTTGATTTGCCCTATTGACACTTTTCAAATATGCCCTTGATAATAGACAAATACTACATTTCATTCAACCAGAAAAGATTGTAATCGAGATGACGCTGATATATTCACAAGATAAAAAAATCAAGCATGAAAAGCATCATTAAGCCAAAAAAGTTTTGAATGTCTCTCACCTTTTTTAAGGCGCAGCTTAGCAGTGCCAGTGGAAGCATTGTTTGAGGCATCTCCACCAGTAACGGAGTTTTCTTTTTTGATAGACTGTGAGGCATCATCTGTACTTTCCAGCTTAGGACTAGACGTGTCATTTTCATCTTTAACAGAATTAACTTCCATTTTTGTTTCCCCTTCTGTTTTAATATCCATCTTCTCTTCAGAGTCAGGCTCCTGCTTGATGCCATCTGATACTTCTTGTTTCACCTCACTTTTAACCACTGAAAGAGTTGATAGACCAGTTGTGGAAGACATAGAGGCTGAGCTGACATTGGCTTGAGATGATGTTACCGTGGAAAGTGATACTGTTGAAGGGGATGCAGCTATAAGCAGACTAGAAAGGTTTTTCGATTCTTGACCCATATCTTTACCACCTTCTGACTTCCCGGAATCGTTGGACGTTTGAGAATTGTCATTCTGTAAAATGAAGATACGCAAGCAATAGCACCGTTAATGAGTTAAAAAGTACTGAATAAAATAAATAATAAAATGAGAAATAAGAAAGGCGCTTAAAAGTTCATGGGGCATTTTTTTTAAAGAAATATTCATCACAAATAAAGAAAAACAAGTTGGATTCATTATATAAACGATGTAAAAATATGCCATCTCAAGTCATTATAATAAGATGCTTACACTGAGGTCAGTTGAGCCCTTTCCATTCAGCTGGGAAGTACGAGAAATTGAGTTCATATGTACTGTATGACCAACAGATGTGGCAGCTGCTGGACCAGACAACTGCTGCAAAAGAGCTTGCTGACCACTAGGACCTTGCTTTCCACTGTTGGCATTGGTACTGTCAACAGAATTACCAACTGATGTCAAAATGCCACCCATGTTGCGCTGATTACCTCCAATCAGTGGATCGACCATTGTGGAATTCAGGTGACTTTGAATAGCTGATTGCTGCTGCTGGAGGTAAAATAGAATTTGAAATTTTTTTATTTTTTATTTTTAATTATGAATCATGTTGATATAGAACAAAATCTATAATTCCAAAACCAATTAATATAGAGAATTAGTGGTCCATTTCAGAGAATTTTTGATTTAGGAAATACTGGGGGAGGAGAGGAAGGAAGACTCGACCTTAACAAAGAATGGACCATTATCTAAATATAAACATATATCTTGAAAGCAGTATGAAAGTATATAGATAGAAAAACGTTTTAATCCCTGAGACATTTTCCTATTTCCACCTGCAGCAATTATTTTCTTTACCTGAGATGATACAACTTGGGCCTGAGAATTGAGCTGTTGATGTAGAAGTTGCTGGTGGGTGGAAGTGACAGTTGCACCTGGCATCATCATCCTGTTACCTTGCTGCGGTTGCTGCTGCTGGCGTTTAAGGGCATCGAACTGTTGTTGTGATTCTGCCAGGGCAGCATTAACAGATATTGTGGCAGTTGGTGCAGAGCCTGGCATCTGAAAAACAAAAAGTACCAAATAAATCTATGAAACTTTATTGACAAAACACCAATACCAAAGACACACACAGAGTTCTCTATAAGTATAATTTATTTCAAGTATAATTTATTTCTGACTTGTCTGTCCCTAGCACATATACTTATGAAACCCTATTTGGATAATAACATTGCAAGTTAGGTGAATCTGAGTGCCAGGTTGCAAATAAAATAAATCAATTCGAAATGAATTAACATTGAAATCAACTTATTTTTGCACTACTTTCTATTTTCATGTTTAAATGCAAATATTGTGACACTAGAAAATGCTTGAAAATCATGACAGAATATTCTCACCTATCAATGTTTGACATACCTGTCCTCCTGGGGGAGGTGTTGCCCTAACATTCTGAGGCCACTTAATAGGCATTGCCATTCCAGACGAATTAGATTGTTGGGGCTGCTGTAAATTGTTCACATCATTAAATACATTTCCCATCTGAGTATTGTTTGGACCATCTGAAAAATATGAAATTTCAGTTTTCATTAAGTAATTACAATTCCACATAACTCAACCTGAGTTAATGTAAATCCACCATTTACAAAGCCAATGTCAATTTTAAATTTTTTTTTGAATGAGAAACAAAAAAATTCTCTACACAACCAATGACTCAACTGTAATACTAAATACTTTTAAAACTAACATATGAGAAAATGAGAAAAATAATGAATATCTTAATTGTATGGAGGACAGTTTTTTTTTTTTTTAATCGATTAAAATGACAATTTTTTCCCTTGAGAATGTCGAAAAAAATAGAAATATTTCACACAACCCTAAGAATAATGTGAAACGAATTTAAAAAAAAAAAAATTACTTTGAGCCATAGGTCTTATCTGGCCCTGCACATTTCCAACTTGTGTATTCAGTGTGTTCTGGACTCTGCTTCTCTGAAATCTTTTCTCCTCCAATTCTTTTTGAATTTTATAGATTTTCTCTGCTAACAAGTGATAGTATTCATTCTGTGGAGAGATAAAAATTTATTAGGATTTCAAGTGACACAGAGTTAAAATATAAAACAATATTTCACACCAATTTTTACTCACACACTAAATTTGACAGACAAAATGAATTGCTTAGGTAATCTTTTGTTAAAACTGAGAGAGAGGGGGAAAGACAGGGGAATAGAGAAATTAAGCAGGTGCTGACCCTATTGTTGGCAGTCTCATACATGTCCCCTTCAACTTTCCGTGCATATGCCACAAGATTCTTCATCCTAGCATCTCTGAGAGCTGCAGGATCTGGTGTAGGGAAGATTGCCTGCACACTGTAAACAGAAAAAAAAATATTTCTGTTGTTAATTTGTCCACATTTGAATTAAAATCAGATACAGTTTATAATTTTTTCTTCAAAGAATGAATATTTAAGTTCTTGCTGCAGCTAAACATTGAAATTGAAGAATCTACCAGATGCAAAACAAAAAATCAACATCAGAGACAAAATCAAGTAAGTTTTCATAACCCTGGATCCAAAGCTTGTGATTGTCATCTAAATCACAACAAAAAGAAAACCCAGCTTGAAACCAGTTCAGATAAAGAAAAAAGTAATATATTTATCACATAAACATTTTTCCAAACAAAATAATTTTTTTAAATGATATTATTCACATTCAACATTCTTCATGAAGTAATGGAAACCTGACCGAGTCAGATTAAATCAAATAAATTTAGATTCAGCACAATTTTCTCAGAGAATTTGAACAACTTTCATGAAATTGGAAAATGAAAGAAATTCTAAAGAGACTAACAGTTAACTAAGTCATAAATATGGCTATATCAAGCCCTCTTCTCCTCTTCAATATTTTCAAGGATATGAATAAGACCTAAACTTGAATGCTTTATGATTGCGTAATAGGTTTTTATGATAAGGGATTCATTTTAATCAAATTATTTATCCTTTTTCTTCCCGTTAAAATTTAAAAAAAAAAGAGGATTGAATAGCCCAACTCACAGTTTATGGACAAGGTGGTTTCTCAAATCTTGGTTTACTTGTATGTGCCAGTCTTTCCTGTTGGTAGCCGGTATTGACTTAACAATATCAGGGGCTGTCCCCATTGCAGCTGCTTGTGCTGTTGAGTTTGCCAACTGTGTACCACTTTGTTGTTGTATAACTTGGGGGCATTGATTATTAGATTGCATGTTGGCCAATAAGTTGCCCATTGGACTGGCATTACTTTGGTTCATCATGACTTTTTGCTGAGCTTGATTTGGTAGATTTTGTTTGTTCATTTGACCTGTTGTTGTTAGAAGAAAAAAATAATTGTTAAAGAGGAGGAGCACTGAGGATTTGTCAACTTAAGAAAAATATTCATTATAGCAGTAGCAGAAATGTTATGAAGATGAGAATAAAAAAAAATGCCAAGAACACATCAATGTTCTTAAGAGATTGCACTACAATTAAGGCATGGGATACAATATCAAGGTTTTGCATCTTAATTGCTTCAAGATTCACAATAGCACACATCTATAACAAAATTCAATTACTGTTAAATTCAGCTCCATGAAGAAATTTTTATGCATATTCCACTATCAAGTTTGAAAAGGTAAATTTTAACTCCTATGCCCATTAGATGTAACACAAATGGTTTTGAATAACATTTTTTACATGATTTGTATATGTAATGTTGGCGATGTGAATAAACTACTGTAACAAGAAAATGTCATTTGGCATCGTCTTTATTTTTTCTTTTTATTTTGCAGTTGTGTCGACGTCTGAAAAAAGTGACCCACAAAATATCCCATTTTCAATCATGTGTGTTTGAGAGGGTTGGTCTATCTTAATATGATAGATAAGGTCATTACAAACATTAAGAAAAAATTTTCTTAGGTCCAAGCTATGTTTTAAGCATGATCCACAAGTTTACTATTGATCCACACCATGAAGGAGGAAACTGTTTGGTGCATAAACATACTGCAATATAATACAGTCTAAACATTTGAGTTTCTGGCTTTTAGTATACATTACAGAGAGGATTGTAAACATTAAGATCTAAAAAGTATTTGAGATATATGTCAATATTTTAGAATGCTGAAATCATCTAGGATAGAGCATGAACAGTGTAGCTCTGTTACAACAACCTTTAACTTTTGGTTCTTGCCAAGCGCCAAAGAACATTGTTCCTTCCATCTTTGTGCAAAAGTGATCTATTGGCAAAGTTGATTTCTCTAATGAAAATCTGCCTCTACAGCTTGATGGAGTATGTTCAGCCTGTGATTGAGCATGTATTAAGCCTCCAGTACCCTTTAAGCGTATGCACCAGGGTGTTAGATCGAGAAAAACCCTTCACAATTAGATGAGCTCAATGATAGAATTTGAAAACTGTCCTGAGCATTTTGCTTTTTATTTGAAGGCTCTATCTTGTTTCCATAAAAAGTTATAGTTTTTAAATCACCCGATTGAAAGTTTTGTTTTGAAAAAAAAATGGCTTTTTAAGTTGATCATACTTTTTTTCTCTTAAACTGTTAATGCCATAAACCTGATCTGAAGTTGATTCACAAAGTCATTTAATTCAAAAGGTTTGATATTTTAGAGACAAAAAATAAGCAGAATGAAAAATAAATAAATGGAGTTTCTAATGACATTAAAATTCCATTTTCGTACTTGGAATTGAAAATTGACTTAAAATAGGTCTAGCGATAAAACTAAACTAAGCAACATCTGAAGGGTTTTCCCGTGCTGCCATACAATTGTTTTAGAGCTATCCACAGCGCATTAAAACCTCATTCCTGCTTCATATAAATAGTTAAGCAACAATTTTTTTAACATTTACAAAGAGAATTGTTCTAATTCTATTTTTTTACAACCATTTGATCCAAGGTGATTTTTACTGCAAGTCTCTGATAAGCCAACACACGGGAAGTGCGTATGTTAGATTATTGCCACATATCTACAACTTGAGTTTTTCAGAATATTTTTCACGTGTTCATATCACTACTTCTTGGTATGATCTGCTTTATTTGAAAAAGGGTTTAGTGCTTTGTATGCTTTCCTGAGAAGTTCTGCCCTAAAAGGGATGAAAAAGTGTGGTACAAGATACTTCCGTGTCATAGGCTGTCTCTTGTATCTGAGGTGAGGTACAGTACATTTCTTTTCAATATATCATAAAACTAAAACTTTCAAGGTGAAGAGAGTTTGAGATTTGATTTCAGCTTTAAACTTTCTTTCATCTCACATCTAATTTTAGGAAGTTTTTTCAAGTTAAATATTTTTCGTTTTTGGGACATTTTATGCTCGTGGAAAATATCTTTTCAAATTTTGCCTTACAATTAAATCTAGGAAGTGGGCTCGTGTTAAAATGTTCTTTTGAGGTGATGAAATATGACTGAAACTCATGATCATAAGCATAAAATTTAACTTACCATCACTTTGCATGGCATTCATCTGTGGATGTGGATGTGCTGCTGCATTATGTTGAGCTGTGTTCTGATTGTATGGCAAACCCAATGACTCAAAGGCTCTTTTCATTGTGGCTTGATCAGTTACATTAGATCCTTGAGAATTCTGGGCTGTCATATTGGAATTTTGATTCACATTAATACCTCCTGGTGTACGTTTGTCTGCACTTTTTAGAGGAAGACAGACAGGACAGTCTGCTCTTGTACAGTTTTTCCAGTGAGTTATGATTTGGCGAGATGAAGCACAATGAGCCACTGGAAAGAAATGCATAGAAAATTAGCTCATGGCCATATAAAACATTAAATTCAAATTCATTTTTTTTTTTTTTGGCTTAGCTAATTAAAACTTTGTAACACCAATAAAGACAATAAATGCTCAATGGAGAAACAAAAAGATCTAAATTTCTGATGAGGAGGCAGAAAACTAGACCTATCATTAGTCTATATATGACAAGTCTTGTGAGCAGATATGCCTGTACCCTATTGAGAAAAGTGGTTGGAATTGGAAATTTTATTTTCAAAGATATTGAAGCAGAACCATCTATTAATTTTCAGTATGGTTCTGATCCCCAATTTAAAACATTATTCAACATTTATCCTTTCACGTTCAACACTAAAATACCCTACCAGGTGGTAGGGGCAGGGTAACTTAAGTTTGCTTATGATCAACTGAAGAACCTCATAGATCAGATGATAAAAATATCATGGGAGCCCACCATTATATTCATATAATCATGAAACTAGCTTTGAATTTGATTGAATGAAAGGTTTTAAAAGCTCAGTTCAACACGTACTGAAATCTCAGGGCCTTCATTTCTTTCTCAATCATTCTTTATCTGATTTCAGTATCAATATGTTTATTTTTTTTTTATAAATCACACTAAGTTTGGAAGGATAGCTGAGCATCAAAAAGTTAAATTACTGTTTTTTATCACCATTTTCTTAGTTTCTTAGTAGAATGTGATAACATAAAAAACATAAACTTGACTATCTATAGGTTTCTTGTGTATCATGCTGTTCAGGGGAGGTCTCGACTCTGAAGTATCTAGCCCCCGTCAGACGCATTAGAAATTAGTTAAATAACTTAACCAGAACACCGGTGTGACACATCCCTTAACTTTCACTCATAGCTAACTATATTTCATCCTGATATTTTGTTGCATAGTAACGACATAGAACAACATGACTGACCCTATGGAGTTTGGCCTGTATCTAGTGGATTTCTTTCAATTTTTAAACAAAATGGATTGGGAAAATGCTTCAACTTCTGAGTCTAAAAGGCCCTGATTTTCACCAGAACGAGTTAGACCCATGCTTTTTTGATTTGGAAGATGACAAAGACCAGCCAATGAATTATCCAGAAAGTGATAGCGATGTGACTGAAGAAGACAGGAATAGATAGATCTAAAGATCTGGTGATTTTCAGGATAAGAAGGCGATTTAAATTTAGATCTAGATGAACCAGGACTAAGTGGTGATGGGGAATGTGAAGTTTATCTCAGCATAAAAACCGGCTTCTACCTGCTGGACCAACTGGTACCAAAAACAATATTTGTGCTTAGGTGAGCAGACATGTAATTATGATGAATGTCTCAATTACTTAGAGCCAATTTTGAATTGCTTGCACGTGTTATATAAATTCTAGTACGCAAGGTAAAATACCCATTTCTGTCCTAAGGAGCCAGGAATGTGGGATTGCAAGGCTGGGGAGCCCAGGGTTCTAAGGGTTAATTTTAAATTTTAAATGAATCCACTTATTTGACTTGGTGCAGACCTTTTTCAGACACATGCTTAAAAATCTTTTAAAATATTTGAATGACATTTCTTTTCGAATAGTGAGAAATCTGGTAAAACAATTAAAAAAAATAATCGATCACACAGATTTCAAAATGGCAGTTATGACTGCGCAGTCCAAATGACCTACGAAAACAACTAATGTAGCTAAATTTAATTTCATTCATCCAATCAACAATAAAAATTCATCAAATGTAATATTATGAATGGCTTCTCAAAAACAAATATCTAAAACAACAGAAGGAATTTTACCTTCACAAGACTTTCCCTTATTGCAGGTGGTCATGTGTTGGAGGACATTTTTCATAGTTCGGCAATATGGAAGCTTACAATCCTGGTCTCCATTTACCTCCTCTCGGCGTTGACATTTGTGAGCATGGAGCAAAAGGACCAACTGTTGCTGAATTAGTTTACTCTTGTCTGGTTCTGAAGAAGCCTGACGGGGACCTGCAGTGCCACTGGCAGTTGCCTGACCAGGCTGAAAATATCAAGAGGTATCAGACTACTGCTTTGGTGTACAAAATATGTTTATGAGAAAAAGAATAACTCCACTCAATACTCCTTTCAGGAGAGGTAGTTATACTATACTGTGAATTTTTATCAGAATACTAATTAAGTTGATGATTTAAGTAGTATCAAACCTATATCCAAGACTATGTCAAGGTGAAGAGCTCTTCAGAGCTAATTATAAACCTACAGTTAAACTAACAAGTCTCACCCGAACGGTTCTAAAATAAAAAAAAAGGTATCTAAAACCTGGTTACACCAAACTTCCTTAGCTTAATTTTACAAAAAATCAGCTCAAGCAGTAGCAGAGTAAGATGTGTACTACAGTTGCATGTGAATTTGTTTTGTTTTCTTTTACATTAAATCATTAAACTTTGAAAACTGAATTTACTTCTAATCTGCCTATATAAAACGTTCAGCACCACTTAATTTTTGAGATGTAAGAACTTAGAGTGATTTTTATTACCCTTGATTTCTTCAATCATACTGTCCTCACAATGATCTGAAGCACCTTTTCTCTAAGCAAAATTATGACAATTTTCATGCAGCAAGGCTGTTTACAGTTACACTACTAAGAGTTTAAGATTTTGGTTTTTTAACCTAAGATCATCATGAACCCAGATTTTTCTACAATATGGAGAAGCTATATCTAACAATACATTTTCTTCCATTGAGCACTGGGACAGGAAACTCTTGTTTCAATGCTGTATTCACTGAGGGAAGTTTTTTTTTTTAAAACTCTGCTAGCCCCAAAAAATGATTTCCATAAAAAAATGTCTTAATAGAGCCTATACATGATTCAAAGGAAGACAAAATACTAAAATTTCAACAGAAAATGATATTAACAGGTCACTTCTGTTCACTCTGTTTAAGCAAGGCAACTGAAGTCTTTCTTAGTAATCTAAATTAAATGTGACAATATTAGCAAATTATTGAAAAAGTATACTTACTCTGTTCATTTGACCCGGATTTTGAGGCATGTTCATGTTGGGATGACCTTGCATTCCTTGATGACCTTGCATTTGCGACATGCCTGGATTAGGCATCATTCCAGCCTGAGGCATAGACATGGAAGTAGAAGCAGTAACATTGTTTTGCAAACTACGCATAAGTGCAGCATTGCCCTGAAAATTAGTGGGACCATTCATCATTTGATTAGGCATTTGTTGGCCCATATTCACACCAGTTATATTCGCCATTATTTGTTGATTTCCCATGGTTGGTTTCAAAGTCACACCTCCAATCATTCCTGTGTTTGCACCAGACATTGTGAAAGAGGTGCTGCTCACAAGACCATCATTCATACCTATATGAGATGAAGTAGCCACCTTATTAGAATTTGAGAGAGTGGTGGCTAGACTATTGGACATGTGATTTTTACCCATGCCCATGTTCATATTCATCATGCTGACCATCCCTGGACTTCTACTAGTCTGAACACCGCTGACACTGTTAACTGCCATTGGCATCGATGTCTGTGAAGTTGGTGTGGATCTTGATAAGAGTTGGGATAAAGAGGCCCCCATACCAGGATCCTGGTTGTTGTGGGGGGCCTGCCCTCCTCCATCATTAGAAATTCCTTGCACATCGAGATCATCTGGTAATTCATTGACAATGCCATCAAAGTTGAGACCTCCAAAATTGAATTCTCCTGAAAGGGGTGTAAGCAAAAAAGTTAACTATATAAAAAAAGATTTTGCAAGAAACTCAAACACAGTTGCAGGGGATGAAGAATAAAGTTCTATCCATTATAAATCTGAACTTTTGAATAAGGTTGTGACATAACACTCTAGAACAATACCAACACAAAAGAAAAAATCACCATTGAAAATAAGTATTCAAACTCAATTGCAACAGACCTCAGTAAGAGACAACATAAAGAAAAATTAGATGGTACAAATACAGACAATGGTTTGAGGCAAATTTAACTTTGCTGTGTTTCTGAGTCAGCTAAGAACAGATTCTTAAATGATGTTACAATATTAGGGTGTTGATAAAGTTAACCGTTTAATCATTCATATCAATCACATTATTCTGCAAATGTTAATCCAAATCACAAGGCCTTAAGTCATTTCTTACTTATGAAGACCAGATCTAGTGCCATGACATGAAAAACTGAAATTCTAAGACAAACAATCATGAAAAAAAAAAACTTTTTTTCTTCTCGGAGCAAGCAGGTTGAGTATTTAACTACAAAAAGACAAATTTTGTTCCACCAGCTTGCGAATAAGCCTTTAAGTTCATGTTTTAGGGTCTTATTGATGTCAAATTATATATATCTACTGTTTTTATTGTGAAAAATCTGTACGCGCCTAGAGCATTTTATTTAAGGTGATATACGGCGCTTTATAATGGTTATTATTATTATTATTATTATTATTCTAGCATGTCCAGCAGTAGATCTAGATCTAGTATCTGATATTTCTGAGCAATAAATATGTCTCAAGGTAGACCAATCAAAATTTATGTTTAAGTGTACAGGAAATGTACAAAGTTGTTTGACACTCAGAAACAACTAGATCTAAATATAGTCTCAAAAATCAAAGGAAGCCTTGCCAAATTTTGCACAAAGTTGTAAAAATGAATCTAGATCTAGTATCTACAAAAACAATGGTGCATCAGCTGTTTCTTAAATTTTAAAAAAGACAAATCATGCCTCATGAGATTGTTTTAATGCTTGATGTATATCTGAGTCCAGATCTCCTCTTCAGTATTTAAGTATATAAAGCAAGGCATAAAGCCGATTGATGTCAATGATTTCATCAAATTGCATTGAGATGGCTGGCTAGCTCTGGAGAAAGAAGTATAAATATAAGATCTCGCCTACTTCTGGATTACCTACTCACGACAAGATTTAACATATATATATATATCTAGATCTTGTAGTTGTAGTGGTAATCATTAAACACATTGGTGAGATTTAAAAAAAAATTTTTTTCCAGTTTTTGGAACTTGAAGGTAAACTTTGATTAAAGACAGAACTAAACCTAATACAAACAGGGCTATGTTAAGCCACCTGGCTGCTTTGCAGCGATAAATGAAATAGGGTACAATCTAGCCTATAAGATCTAGATCTGGATTGTATAGATCTAGATCTAGTCTAGATCTACATCTAGATCTAGAATCTAGATCTAATCTAGTAATTTAGACTTTTGACTTTTCATGCCTGAACAAACCTAAACGTCTAGAAATAGCCTAGAGAGAGGTCTAGATTCAAAATCTATATTATTGAATTCTTTACTTACCCTAAATTCAAGAGACAGCCTCTTGATCTGATTTTAGATTACAGTTTTAGTATCTGGACTTGAATCTGACTTCAGTACTCAATGAAGTAATTTGCTGTTCTGCACGGCGATCTGACTCCAATTAGACTGAAATGCTGGAATCGTTTTGAAGAGCCATATAATATAATTTAAACACATAGGTATGAGCAGAGCCCTATCAATCATAATATCTAGTCTCCAATAATGTTATCAAGAGGTAACTTACCAGCATTGTCACTTGGTGTATTCAAAGACGGCGAGCCTATTCTTGGTTTCTTGGACGGGGGCCCGAGCTGATGGTCGGCCATGTTTACATCAACTCAGCACTGCGCTTGGGCCTAAGATTTCAAGAACCAAAATAGAATTTTCTTCCACTGCATCACAATCAGAATTTTTTTTAAATAGATGATTTTTCACCGAAATAAAAGTCACTCATTGTCACATCCTTCTCATATGATGAAGCAGAAATGTTGGATTTTCAGTTTTCATTATTTTTGCAACATGATGACGGACGGCGCCGACTTCACGTCGACCTCCGATTTTACCGTCAGCCGCTGCCACAAAGCAGCACAGTAGATTTCACTGAAAATGAGTTATATCTTCACTATAGTAGAATATTTCAACTTCAAATTACACAAAAGTTGAGATGAATCGGGAATGACTAACCTTACCGATAACCTAAATCAAATAAACGTTCTTGGAACGAACTAAGATGAAAAACTTTCACCATTTCATATTATCACAACCAACAAACATGGCGGCTGTTGATGAAAGTTTCAGCTTCGACAGAGGTGCTGCCGAGCTCGACCGACCGACGCAAAATGCTACGGGAATAAATTATTTCGGGAAAAAGCTAGTCACGTGGGATCTGTTGTCTGCAACCATTGGCCAATAGGCGAGAAAATATTAGGTGAGACCCCGGAATCGTAATTCACATGATTCCGACTGCTGCATTGTGGGATAGAAATGAAATTTTCTGATCCCAAAGCAGGGCTTGCGATGGGCTAACCGAGGAGCTCCGCGACTCCAAGACTGAGCCTCGGCTGATTCGTAGATGCAACGGCAGCGCATAACTGGGGGTCTTGCTGCCGCAGTCTCACTGATAAGTTGAGATCGATCGACTCTTCTCTGGAAGATTTTTTTTCCACAGGAGCGCGCTTCGGCGACAACTCTATTTGGGAAGAAAAGTAAGGAAAATTTAAATTGGTTAAAAAAAAAATAAACAAAAAAGAAAACAAAAAAACAAACAGACGTTATTGTTAGCAAGCACATTTATTGTGCCGGGTGTTAAATTCTCATAATAATAATAATAATAATAATAATAATAATAATAATAATAATAATAATAATAATAATAATAATAATAATAATAATAAACATTTCCATCAAGACTAATATTGAGACTGCCCTCTGACGGATCCTTGTTTTATTTCAATAGCTATTCTATAAGTTATCTCGGGTTAGTTTTCGTAAATCGTCATTTTTTAATGGATTCATTTATAAACAATGCAGTTGTTCCTGCTGTTGTTCCTCCTCCTCATCCTCCTCCTCCAACTACTACCACTACTACTACTACTACTACTACTACTACTACTACTACTACTACTACTACTACTACTACTACTACTACTACTACTACTACTACTACTATTTAAAATTGACTGTCGCAGTGGAGCTTTGTGAATGAAACAAAACAAAAATAAGTTTTGTTATTTAATAATAATAATAATTATTATTATTATTATTATTATTATTATTATTATTATTATTATTATTTTGTCAAAATTATAAAAAAAAAACAACAACAACAACAACAACAACAAAACATGTCAGTTTTCGGCTTTACGCCTTCGTCAGACATAAATACAAGAACAAGAAATTACATAAGGATATTCACATTTATTAATAATATATATATATATATATATATTTACTTAAAGTATACAGAAAAAAATATAACAAATATGTTTTTAAAAAGTCTCGAAATAAAACAATTAATCAAATAAGGGTAAAAAATTACACAAATATTGAATTAAAAATTGAATATTGAAATATTTACAAAATAATAACGAAATAAGTAAATAAGTCAACGTACAAATAGATTAGTATGCTAAAAGTAATTAAAGAAAAAAATACTGTGAAAGAGAATGAAAGTTAGAGAAAGGCAGTACAAGAGAAAGAGAGAGAGAGAGAGAGAGAGAGAGAGAGAGAGAGAGAGAGAGAGAGAGAGAGAGAGAGAGAGAGAGAGAGAGAGAGAGAGAGAGAGAGAGAGAGAGAGAGAGAGAGAGGTGGCGGGATGGGCGTGGGGTGGGGAAGGGGAAGGGGAAATCGGGGAAAATTAAAAATCAAGGCCAATAGCTTAAAAGAAATCTCCAGACCAAGTCTCCGGAAAAGAATTTTACATCATTACCAATGCTTTGTATCACCTTCACATAAGGTCTACAATATTTTTTTTAATTTATAAAAGGTCAGCACCAGTAATAAAACTCTCTTCAACCGTTAAAATGACTCATGCAAGCAATATATAATTATGTAACAATACGGTAGAGTATTTCTCTCATAAAAAGGTACATAAGCTTAAGGGACAGAACAATTTTCAACTATGCGGATACATGTAAATGAATTTTTAATGTTTTAAGTTAATGTCAATTGGCTCTCAATTTACAAAAATAGAAATTATGGAAATAATGTATTAAAGTAAGTTACTTACTTACTTACTTACTGCCCTTTTTGCCGTAGGCAATTAGGGCAGCATTAAAGTAAGTTATTAACATAATATTCATATGGTCGATTTTGTAAATCTTAAAGGAATCTATTTTAATTCATTTAATGTTATTAAAATTGCCAGAGTGCTCCTTGATTGTTTTTTTTTTTCTTTCCAGCTATTTATTCAACCGGGATAATTTATATCGGAAGCTGTTTTTTAGAAGAACAGCAAAACAAATGGAACAACAAAATGCAGCAACAGCAACAACAATAGCTTTTTAAACAAGAACATCATTATCAACAACAACAAAAACAACAACAACAACAACAATAATAATTATAACAGTAATAATAATAATATTTCACCCAAGACAAAGTAATTGACTATAAGAATACATTTCTGCTCTATATACCAAATAAAAAAGAATCAGTAATACACAACTAGTTGCATAAGCACAAAGAGATGACCTTTCTATCAATAAATCTTTTACCCCTTAATGTGGCAAGTTATCAATGGACCCTTAATCCCACAATAATAATAATAAATAATAATAATAATAACAACAACAACAACAACAACAACAACAACAACAACAACAACAATAACAATAACAATAACAATAACAATAACAATAATAATAATAATAATAATAATAATAATAATAATAATAATAATAATAATAACAATAATAATAAGTAACAGCTCGAAACCCACCCCCAAAGCCAGCTCAAGTTTACGACTCGAGGTGGCCTATACAGCAAATTCACACTTCATGTATTATGATTTACGCCTGATTTTTTTTATAGGTCACTTTCGAAGGATTCTCCTGTTGAATTTCTGATAATACTGGTATCTCGTCGGAGAGATTCCTTGTGATGTCCCGCTAGGTTTTCCTCCCTTGCTGGTCTCTTTTGTCATTAAAGCCATTTTTACCATCCTGTATCTTTTGCTCTTCACTACCTAGAGCTATTTGTACTTTACAAGTATGTTTGCTGAGATGTAGCTTTTTCTGATCGCCTTGCTTGCGTTTGACATAGCTTTTGCCTCGTTGGAATCTGTTATATATATATATATATATATATATATATATATATATATATATATATATATATATATATATTTGGCTACTCATTTATATTTCTGTTGTAAATTAATCGTCACATCTTCGTTAACTATTCTAATACTTAAGAAAAAAAATTGGAAAAAAAAATCCATCTTTTTCATTGCTATAGGTACATACAAAACAGAAGATTTATCGAATTTGCTGTTGCTCATGAATTGTTTATATTAAATATTATTTTAAGTAAAATAAAATGTTTTATCTTGCAAAGTATAGTTTAAAAGTTATACATGAAATTTGATTCCTACTTTTCTGCCTACACCCCCTTGCCTTCTTGTGTAGTTGAAATTATTTTAATTATTATTAAATGTTTTTGCCTTGCTTTTCTAGCTCCTGTCATAGTTGTAAATGAATTTTTTTTTTTTTTTTTTTTTTTTTTTTGGCCATTAGCTTTTGTATAGACATTAGTGATGTTGTTATAGATAATTTTGTCCGGTCAGATGTCTCACTCTCATGTTCTGAGTATCTAATTGAGGCCCACAATGGATCTGTCTCATTCCCAACCATATCATTTTCACGACTCTCTCTGGATGGCTAATTTATTGCACAGGACAACTTTGTCTGCTGTACTTTTGCCTGTGCGGTATTTCTGGCCATATTTGATTGTTGCATTCTAGCGGATTCCCCAAAAATTTGAAGATCCATCAGTGCACAGGGCTCCTTGTGAAGGTTTTGCCAAAGAATTCTCGCCATCTGCGTGGCTGTATACATCACTCTTCTTTATTAAGCTTCTCTAGTACTTCTTACATTAATTTATAGCTTCGTGATATTTAAAAAAAAATGATAAAATTATTTTACCTATCGGAATGGCTGCATCCTTTGCGCTTTAGACTTCAACCTGGAAAACCTGTATACTCTGTTTTGGGGATCTAACTAAACTGTTCTTTGTTGCCATTTAAGAAATCGTAAGCCCACGCCAGTCCCATACTTTGCGAAGGTGACGTCTGTTTTCTCGCGACATCCCCTGTTAGGTCAACAGATCAAATTTTTGCACGCACTAATACTTCAAGTCGCGATTGCGTAAAATAGACGTTTCGAAAAGGTAATTCATTTATTTTCTTTTTTAGCGTATTTTCTGTCGGATTTTGATTGTTTCATCCTTTAATTTGAACTCCATCCGGATTTCTAGAAAATATTATTTAATATTGAGGTTGTTTACTTATTTTCAACATTAGATAAATTAAAATTATATAAAGTCTTTTTCATTACTCAAAAATTAGATACGATTATCACAAATTAGTGAGAGAACAGTTTAATTTGTTGTGT
>JAWDGP010001087.1:610000-617500 GCA_033675545.1 Elysia crispata | reverse complement strand
AGTATACTTTGTTGAATTATATTTTTTATTGCTTTACACTATCCTTTTTTGGTGGTGGTTCATTGTTGATAGATAGATCTCTTCTTGATGCTAGAATGCATTTGGGGGAGAAAGCAAATTTTTCCGGGAAAGTCACAAAGTATTCTAGTCATCTCCTGATCTAATCTTTGTAAAAAAAAAATAATAAAAAAATACTATAACACTCTGAATCTTATATTGGGAGTCGTCTTTTTCCTCTTTAAAGTTTTGTAGTTTGGTATGGGTCTTTGTAATGAGCTGCTTAATTCGCTCCCACGGAAACTTTGCTTTTCATATTTTATACCTTTTTTTACCCCTGTAGCTGCTTTTCTATATTTCACCCGTGTTGTATCCTTCTGTCTGGTCCTAGTTTATTTCTTGCTTCTTTCTTGCTCCCTCTTTCTGCATTCTTGTCCAATAATAAATTATTCGACTTACCTACTTTTTTATTTATGTTTTTTATGCTCAAATTCTCTTTCCACCGTTTTGGTAAAAAAAAAAAATGCTTATACCTGCTTTTAGCGTTTTTCCATATCCATCCTCAGTAGTACATTGGTTGAAATGTATATTCTTTAAGCTTATTTATAACTCCTCCTTTTTCCTTTCCTTCTGTAAAGAGATTTGAAGTGAAGGTTGCTTGTGAATTTAATTGTATATTTTCAGTCTTATTTTTTAATATGACAAGAAGAAGATATGGAACACATCTATATCTGCTCTTAGGAAGAAAAAAAAAACATTAAAAGAAGAAACAAAAACATCAGGTAAAAGTTTCTTGTCTGACATATTTTGTTTAGGTTTATCAGCCATAAATATTTTTTTCTTTTAACATAAATAACTCATACATTTATGACATTAATATTTAATTTACTTCCATGTGATAATTTAATCAGATTCTTAGTAAAGACAAAGTTTTTTAATATGATCGTAATATATCTAATATTTTCATGACCGAGAATAGACTGAAGTTGTGAAGGTCTTACACTAAGATACTTACTAAACCTAAAGGAAAAAAATCAACTTAATATAAACTTTAATGAACGATTGTAGACATCTTAGACATAATTTTCATTTGCATTACCATGCATATTAACTATAATGATACGTTTATGACATACTCATTTGATTTTTATGATTGCAGTGTTATATATATATATATATATATATATATATATATATATATATATATATATATATATGTATACTACTACTACTGTTACTACTGCTACTACTGTTACTACTACTACTACTACTACTTCTACTACTACTACTACTACTACTACTACTACTACTACTACTACTACTACTACTACTACTACTACTACTACTACTACTACTACTACTACTACTACTACTACTACTACTACTATTACTACTACAACAATACTTTTGTATTATAGAATCATCACAGTCATGTCCTCATGCAAGCATTTGGGTTCTCTCCATGGAAAGGTCTTTTCACTAATTTATGAATAACACTATTTCTATAAAGTATAATTTTCACATCTTCACACGAATAAATTAGTGGTACTATGAAAGAAGAGCCGCAAGGGCGTTTTACTCTTGTTGCCGAGAGAATAAAATTTATCACTTCCCTTTGTTAGGGTAATCTATTGCAATGTTGCTAGACAACTTAAAAGGTAGCTGAAACAGAAATAAAACGATATAATATGATACAAATCAAAGAAAATGAAATTCTGTTTTAAAGTATATTCTGAATAATATATCTATACAGAATGGAAGGTATAAGACATTAGCAAACGATTTCTTTCATACGCCCCCCCCATAATTTTTTTCATTATAATATCTAGAAGCAAACAGGTGTAAGAACAGTATAGCGGCATTCACACAAACATGGTCTATTCACGATTAAGGTGATTCTTAATGCTCGTCTTTTGTGATACTATGATAACGAAAATAATGCTTGGAACATACATAATAAAGCATAAAAGGGTTACGCACTACGCCTTATCTTTCAGATCTAAATATTTTTAAAACAAAAATCTCTCTCTCTCTCTATCTCTCTCTCTCTCTCTCTCTCTGTCTTTCTCTCCCTCTTCTCTTATAGCAGCATAGTGTTTACAATTGGCTAGTTAAAATCATTAACAAGTAAGAATAACATCCCATCCACTTTCATCACGTTTAAAATGGTTGAAATAAGTTACATACAACCTCTTCTTCATCCCCGGAAAAAAAGAAACGAAAAACATTTCTTGTCAGAAAAAGTTCATCGGTTATGTTCACAATTCAATGTCTCCAGAAATTTCCCCCGTGCTCTAGGCTTTTAAAAGTTTCCGGAAAAAGAGTACTGACAAGATTATTATATGGAGCAAATTATTCACTCAACAATTCGTTATACCAAAACTAATTGTTTAAAATCTAAATTTTAGTCCAGTCATAAAGTTAAAGTATTTCATAAGAACAGAGGTCGCAAAAAGTTTCAGAAAGAGTATGGATACAACTGAAAGGACATAAAGAGAGATGCGTGGATTTACGCCTAATATCGATTCTTGCAAGATTTTTTTCATAACTGTTTTATTTTCTTAACACTTCATTGGAATATCTGTTTACAGTAAAAGAAAGGGAAACAAAAGGTTATTGTTTTAGAAGAAAGCATATTTATACTTGCATTAGCGAGGATATTGATCAAAATGAACCTTTTCATACTAAAAAAGAAAACATGCTACTGATTCCGTGGGTTGAAGAGTTTTTCTGCCAAATCAATGTTTGTGGTCATAACTATCGGTCAAGTGCCATTATGTCGACTTGAGACAATGTAATAAATGTGGTCAAGTCTGACTAGAGCAAGATCGTTACAGCCAGTACACATTCAGTTAAAGGAAAAGGTGGGAGTTGGCAAAGGTTGTTTAGGAGACTCCTATCTGGCCAGGGAACAGGATTAGTCAATGTCGCTAATCCCTTGAGCATTAATCCTTTCTCCACCAGGTCCTTAACACCCGAGATCGATTAGAGACTCCAGCCAGACTCCCTCTTTCTCTCCGTCTCTCTTTCTGTCTCCCTCACTCTCTTCCTCTCTGTCACCTCTCTCTCTCTCTCTCTCTCTCTCTCTCTCTCTCTCTCTCTCTCTCTCTCTCTCTCACATCGAACAGGTACAAGATAAATATATGACGTGCTTTTGAGTTGGCTCTGTCGCAAAAATTTTGAGCCAAATGCATTGAAAGATTGCATTGAAAAAAAATGCAACATTACATTTTTGTTGAGTAGGATTGGTCTTTATTCTATTGTCATTCAAAGGTTGATTATTTTATCTATTTCTATATGTTTTGCTTTTTTCCCTATAAGAGATACGCAAAATTTTTTATACATTTTGGATTGGTACTTTGAATATGTTATCTATTTTCCTGAAATTCTTTCACAAAATCTGCGTCATGACTTTCATTTTTTTTTCACTTTCAGAGGAGACAAATATTTTAGGATGGCATAATGAAACGTAAGGAAGAGTATGCTTAACTATTGAGTAGGCAAACTTTCTCTCATGGGGTTGTATGGATGGTCTCAAATAGGGAGGAAAAGCTACCATGTCATTTCATTTTAAAACGCTTAATTAGGAGTCTAAACAATCTCGCATTTATTACTCATTAGCAGCAGAATTCCAAAATGTATCGAAAAGAATTAAAAACATATTACAATCTTGCTTTTAATGGGCGTCATATCCTGTGACTAAAACTCAATTGGAGATGGTTCAGAGATAAAATTTAGCCCATATTTTTCTCCTTTTTTACAGAACCACTGGTGACTTTACATTTTTTCTCCCTCTTGTCGATCAACACAAGTTTTCAAAATAAGACAGATGTGAATTATTCGCCGCCCCCCCCCCCCCCCCCCCCCCCAAAAAAAAAAAAAAAAAAGAAAAAAAAAAGCGATTCATCATTTTTAATGCCTCAAGCAGCTTTTCTGAGTGTCGAACAAATTTTGTTTTTCGTGGTTCCTAATGATTTCTTCTGTTGTCCGCACATCCGTAATTATCTTCCCTCCTCTGAAATACACAAACACACGTAAATTATCTCTCATAGGCATGCATACTTTACAAACGTAATTTAATATGTTTCTCTCCGTTTTTAAACAATGGCATTTGCAGGCTGAATTTAAAGCAAATCAAGTACATAAAATCATACAAGGATCATTATTCATTCACTGCGCATTTTAGGTCAGGAAGTACCGCGGACCGACAGCTTAGAAAAATAGTGAGCGCCTATCCTAATTCCAAGCTTCGAGACCTATCAGACTGGAGGACATCCAGAAGAGAGGGGTCAAAGGTGCCGGCCGGCCGGACAGGGTATTACACCCACTGAGTTCCGGCGAGTTAATCTCCATAACACCGCTGGGTATTATTTGGTCGTAGCTAGTTTTCCTGATTAGACGTGCCAGTTGGCCATTATTTTTTAAAATAGAAAAAATAAATAATAAATACTATGCGGACGTTTACTTCTTAGCAAAGTGCAAAAGGCATAGGTTCAGGATTGATTCATCTCCAATCCGCGAGTTTTATTTATTCACTCATGTCACGAAAATTATGGAAGTAAAACATTAGTTAAGTGATTAAAAAAGAATCTAAGTATTTCCTTTACTGTGAGAGTTTGCTGTGAATAGAAGAACTCGAGAGAAATAAAAGGATTTTCTGACGGTGGTTCGATAATTAAAAGTAAAAAAAAAAAAACGTAAGTCAAGTATTACTTCAGGGAAAAAATATCAATTATTACTGTATTTACTAGGTTGTTTATTACTAAAAAACGTATCAAATATATTTTGTGTCTTAATTTATATCCACGTTCGTTTTACTTGAACATATGATTGCAAAAAAGCAAAAAAAGTCTCCTTTCAAGAATTTTAAGTTCCTCATAATTTCAAACAACAGCACTAGTTAGTTCCTGCCAATTAAATAATAAAGGCTCTAAAAGGTCATGTTGCTAAAACTATTTAATATTTCACAATAAACAGAAATACAAAATATAGACAGTTGATTAAACATGCTTGACGGCTGAAAAGTCCTGTATTTGGAGCTGAAAGATTTTTTTTTTTTTTTTGCTTTTCCAGGAAAAACGATGAAGTATAAATTACCCCAATCTTGCTTGTAGCCCATTTGTACTTACCAAACAGAGGATTGAAAACGTGGTCACAAGTAATAATCTCAATACCTGCTTTCAACAACCAGAAACAGAAGAAGTAGAAAATGGGCCGACAATGGAGCTTTGGCCTGTTTCTGACGGCGCTATTAGGCCTACTTGTAATTCCGACCCCAAGTAAGTATCTACCAAAGCCATAACTTAAACGGTTTTAAAAGACCCATTTTATGTAAGTTTTGTGTTTTTTTATTCTGCCTTGATGAAATACAAGGCTGTCATGGAAAGTATCCATGGATGGGAGACTCGGTAACAACAAGGTAGCAATACACAACTGCCTTGCTTATTCAATTTTCTTAGGAATATATCGAGCATGGCACATTATGTTGATTTCAGTAAAAGGTTAGTACCGCAGTTAATGAAACAAACAAAAAGAACCACATCATCACCACCAACGATGGCACGATGACAATAATTGGAATAACACTATTCACAATGATACTTATGATACGTCTAATAATAATAATAATAATAATAATAATAATAATAATAATAATAATAATAATAATAATAATAATGATGATGATGATGATGATGATGATGATGATGATGATAATAATAATAATAATAATAATAATAATAATAATAATAATAATAATAATAATAATAATAATAATAATAATAATAATAAATATTATATATAAATGGTAACGATGAAGATGATGATATCAACAAGCTTAGACAATTTAGGGCCAATAATTTCAGCCCTCGGTCTCGAATATAGGTAGAGAGAGTTTTGTTGCACGGTAGTTTTATAGCTCAAATTTTGACCATTATTACTTAGACTGAGATTCCTTTTACATTAACGCAATTTGAAACAGACGCTGAACAAAACGATAATGATGTTCCAAAACGTTTTATTTTTCATTCATACATGAAACTGAAATATCTTGAAATCAAAATGACACCTGCAATGCGTAGAATTTTGATTCAACAGTGTTTGCTGTATTTTGTAACAAACACTGTGAGTGATAAGGGTCATTATTGAAATGTAACGATATTTCAGTCAACTTCCGAGAGATAAAAAAAGTCTCACGACTTACTAACTAATATTTGCATTCACAAAGGTTAAGAAAAAGATCCTTATCGACGGTAACTACTCACTTTGGCACCTATACATTTCTATTGCGCGCGACACAAAATTCGATAATTAACATTATCGGCATTGGCTTTCCCTGTGTAGTGAAATATATTGCATCCTATAGGTGCTGCGTGGGTGAAGGTGGGTAAGGGTGGGTGTGTCACTGACATGTCCTTAGATAGCAATCTTATTTTAATTTCTTGATTAAATTTTTAGCTTTAGCTAGCTGAACTTCATAAAAAAAAAATTTAAAAAATGGAAGATCTAAGGGAGGACTCAATCGGGTGCCAGTATTTCCAGAATCAGTCCTATGTAGAAAAGGTATAGGCTCTTAATGCTAATTCATTAAGAATAAAACTATGAGGTTAAAAGTAAAAAAAAAATCCGTCCAATTTAGAACCTTTTAGAAGTCGTCCGAAATTATTGACTTTTCAGTCTCTTTCTCATTTTATAGAATCTTTATTTCCTGATTTTTTTTTTTTTTTTTTGCTATTTCTAGCCCATCAGTTTATTTTAGATCTCAAGCTTAATATAGTCTTGCTAACGACCTAGTTAAGAATGATCTAAAATATTCCTTTAAAGCTGAGTTTAAATTTTAACGACCAGGAATTTGACAATAGAATCACAGAAAAAATATTTTTGAAAATAAAATGTTCTCTATCGATCTCAGAGAAAAAGATGACTACTTCATAACAAAGACAAATAAATTATTGTTCGATTGGCAAGCATAACAAAATACACAAAGCAATATTTGTATAAAGTTCAAGAGAGAGAGAGAGAGAGAGAGAGAGAGAGAGAGAGAGAGAGAGAGAGAGAGAGAGAGTGTGAGAGAGAGGCAGAGAGGAAGAAAAGAGATGATATGTGAGAAAGAACGAAAATTGGTCTAAAATTTGAATTGAAAAAGTAAACTATAGAATGGATGTATGAAAAATCTAATCTTTGAACGGAACTTACGTTTTCAGCCAAAAGAAATCACATTCCCTATGTTTGAAATGTCCCTAGTCTATACTGATAAAGCCAATTTTTAGGCGAAACGTTTAAATGTTATTTTGAATTTTGTACTCTTTGTCCATGCAAGTCCAAATTGGGTGATTGTTTATATGTTAAGTTATTTATTTAACTCTTATACTTCGCTATTCTACATTGCCTGTTACCTTTTTGTTATGAAAAAAAATTTAATTGATAAGTAAAAAAAGCACATACATGAAAATGTAAGAAATATTATATTAATATAAAGCTTAAAAAATCCACAATTTCGAAATT
>JAWDGP010001087.1:587500-605000 GCA_033675545.1 Elysia crispata | reverse complement strand
TTCAGTCTTGATGACGGACCGTGGGTGGTGAGAGATGTGTGTCAACTCTCTGCATCCGAGTACCCAGCTGGGGGCTTTGAAGTCCTGGTCCGAGACTGTAAGTATGGTGGTTCGCGTGATCTGCATTGATTTTTTCTCTGCTTTGAGAGTTCACTGCGGTGACGTGAAGATTTTATATAACATACTGTCATAAGTTACAAGCAAAAAGTTTTAGACGGAATTAATGTCCTTTAATTTGAAACCTTCAAATTTCAAAACATTTCAAAAAGCTTAATTTGTTATCGCATTATTTGTTATGACAACAGGAGTGAGCATTGCTAGGTTGCAAATGAATAAACATAAGATTAACGATCGATACAAGGAGCTTCCAAATAATAATAATAATAATAATAATAGTAATAATAATAATAATAATAATAATAGTAGTAGTAGTAGTAGTAGTAGTAGTAGTAGTAGTAGTAGTAGTAGTAGTAGTAGTAGAATACTACTACTACTACTACTACTACTACTACTACTACTACTAATAATAATAATAATAATAATAATAATAAAAGCAATAAACCACTCCAGAGATTTTATCTTAAACCCATTTCTCATCATTTTTCCTAAATGCAGCTAATATCGAGGCAGCAAAGATTCCATGTCCTACCATAATGCAGGGTTTCTGGGATTATACTTTTGACTCTGGGTCTGGAAGCGAGTGTGCCAACGAGAGCTACGTAGGCATTTGCTCACAGGTTGGAGACATCTATTTTAACTACACGCAGTGCTCAGCCCAGGTTTCTTACTCAGGTAAGGCAACCGTAACATTGTGGTCGAGTATTGGTCATTATCATTATCTTTTTGGTTGTTGTTGTGACTATAATGATGATTACCGTTCTCACCAACAACCTCTTCATCACCTGCAAAACTAATTATGAAATCATTACGTCCATTAACACAATTTGAAAACGTGACCACCACACCCTTTTGATTTCCTTTTCCACCGGTGCATCCTTTAGCTGAAGGCAATCTTGTCTGCCTGGCGAACGTCATCGTTGGTACCGAGACCTACGTCATGATGTACAACAAGGACAGCACAATAGACGGGACGTCCACCTACAGAATGGCTTGTTGGGTGAGTCCTATCGTTATAAGGAGAAACGTTTCCGAAGCTTTGTTGCTTACGCGCTCCTAGGATTTGACGTCGCTCGTCAACACTATTTCAAACCATGTCGTCATCGATGGCAATTTATACCCTTTAATATCCACTTCAGCGTTTTCTAAATCGGACTAGAATACCGGAGACCTTTTTGCAGTTTTTGCATTGGCGGCTTTGTAATTTGGCTTCAGATTTCAGATTCGAGAATCCTTGATCTGTTCCTTATAAAAACTAGAATCTCTATGAAATGCAAGTTACATGAATTGTCCTTGTTCTTTATAAGGGAAATGAGTACTTACATACGCTTGATTTTAACCGCCACCTCTCTAAGGGTACAATCAGTATCTGATCTAAAAACTGAAGAAATCACTAGACTAGCCTCTTTGTAATTCCGAGGGAGATTTACCAAACAGTTGGCAAGCTGCAGTGTGTAAACTGCTAAAAATAAGTTCTACGTTTACGTTGAGTTTTGCCTAAACAAACACGCCCAAAATAGAAATGTTGACAACAAACCTAAGATTTACATTTACTGTAGTTGCCACTTATTCTTTCAGAGTTGTATTTATAAAGATTATTCAGGATTATAATAACTCTCTCTTTCTCTATATCTATCTATTTATTTATCTCCGTTGGTCTCTCTTGCATGCCTCTATAGTTCTTTACTATATTTTTACATTCCTAAGTAAAATATGATCAGCTTAACAGCTGATAACATGATGAGAGGGAAAAAAATGCAAAAATATTGTGAAATATTTCATCACATTAAGGGATTTTCTAATTTATGTTATACATTTGTTTTGCCAGGCGATGTCCAATGTAGGAGATAACATTATAGGGACTCTCCATCCAGACAAGTGCTTGGATGATCAGAACTCAACTTACGTCAGTGCCAGTATAGGAGATAACATCAATCTTTTCAATAAAAGTAAGCGGCTTTAATATTACAATATAGGTTTTTAAAAAAAAAAGCAAAACTGGTCGATAGAATAATATAATAAAAAATGTCCAAGTGTAACCTTATAGTGACATCGTATTAAAATATAAAATAATTCCACCCATTTCAATGCTAATCTAGACGCAAATAGTACACAAACTTCGTAAATTGAATTCTTCGTAATGATACCCAACTTTTAATATTTCTTAACCATATTCCTTAAAGAGAAAAAGATGACAAAGTTTACAAGTCTCACCTTTTTTTTCGGGGCACAGGATATTGCGATATCATTTTAAGGAAATCTTACACAGATTAGTGAGAAAAAGCCTTTTCCAAATCATAATTATAATATAAGCTCAAACCCTTTTTTTTCCTGAACAAAAATTCCCTAAAAAACTTCATAGATTACTATGTTAGTTTAACGTGCCTGTCTAAAACAGTCTAATGATTGAACGTCCAAAAAATGTAGAGATATTGAGATTTTTCTATCTCAAAAAGTTTAAAAGGCATCCGTTGACTATTTTATGTTCCCAAACTCGCTTTAAAGAATACCAAAATTATTCACGATTTTAACTAGTGCCAATGTTTTCTCACTTTAAAACAAACTAAGCCATTAGCAGCCGTGTTTGCGGGTCATCTACTCTTATAAATATGTTAAAGTGTTTTTCTTATGGACATTCGTTTGTTAAAGTAATGAGATATTTATTTATAATATAATGCTGTCTCTTCCTATTATTAATCTGAAAGATTTGCATGGAAAAATCATGGCAAAGGTTATATAACTATTTTTAAACGAAAAGGTAATAGTTTTAAATTTTGAAAAATATCTTAAAATCTTATTAAGCTTATCGACCCAATTTTCATTCTTGGTCATTGTTTTTTTTTTTCGTTTGTTTTTTTGTATGATGATTTAAGAACTGATCATTGCATTTCATTATAATCGGTCCATAACAATAGGAATCATTTATGGTATGTGAGAAAAATTCATGAAACATAATCATATTCGCAAACTATTGTTCTTCTTATTTTAGTATTAGTGATTTTCTCATAATTTCAATAATTAGACCATTAGACTGAAGAGACACAGATTGGTCGCACAACAGAAGCGAATGTTGTTAAAATGACGATTTTCCATTTTTGTAGTATAATCACGGATGATGTTGTATTGGTCTAAACATTAATATTTTCTTTTTGTTTCTTTTTCAGCCGTATGCCGTAAGTATATATATATATATATATATATATATATATATATATATATATATATATATATATATATATATATATTTTGTTATGATTTTATTACTTTGGGTTCACATCTTAAAAATTTAGAAAGGTAATTATGTTAGGTTACTCAAATTCGAATGCAAAATTCCTATCTTAAAGATTTGCTTATTACTGCAATTTGATTATCAGAAACTTTGTTAGAACTGAAACAGCCTTTCCTTAACAACGGAGGCCTGCCAATCTACTGTTAAACATTGCACCATGAAGACAGCGATGCGATATTGAACTTATCTTAAATAAACTTATGCTTTCGCAGGACTAAAATTAAATGGCCAAAAGAAACTGGTGAGATTTAAACTATTTTGCCTTTTGAAACAATCTGCACAAAAGACAAATACGAAGACAACACTTCACGAATGTCTGCATCAACAACAATGGGTTGCTTGTCTGTTTGATTGTTTGACATAGCTCATCTACGCAAAGCTTTCTCTCAATATACAACCACAACTTTTATTTTTAGCCACCACACCCTCGACAGACAGGACTTTGCTGTACATCCTGGTCGGCGCTGGAGGAGGCTTGCTCCTTATCATCATCGTCGCTATCAGCATCTACTGCTACACACAGTACGAGCCCAAACAATCGATCTTCAGGTAAGCCTGGATATGGACACTCTGACAATTATTAATTCTGCGCCTGCATAAGAACCTGAAAATCTTCTCTAGAAAGTTTAAACATTTACGTTATATATCGACTGATGTATTTCAAAGTCCCTCACATTTCCCCCCCTTATATTATGCATTGTCAGTGCATCGACTTCTTTCACAGTTTTTTTCATCGAAGGGAGCTCAGTATATATACAGAGAATAACTTTTTGTACGAAAAAAATAAATAAATGGGATATATGCTAAGAATTGTAAGCAAGAAGACTTTTAAATTTTATTTAAAAAAAAAACCAACAGACTCATTCAGTGTGGTTAAATAGAGATTGTCACTTATTATTAAATTTTCTCTTCTATACTTTGTTTATCAGATGTTATAGATCTGATAATCTATTATTATTGTTGTTTTGGAAAATGAATGTGTTTTAACTTACATGAATCATATGAGATTATAATCATGCAAGAGAAACCATTTTTTTAGAATAAATTATTGTGATGAAAGACAGAAACATTTGCAACTGGAGAAAAAAAAGCATGTCAGTGTGATTTGTTTTTTAATCTCCTTAGCTAATAATTAACAGGGGTTAGCCAATTACAACCTTCGATCATTTTTTTTCAATTTTTCTTTCCTTTTCAGCCCGAACAGGTATCTTTTTTTTTCGTTCTGTAGCAGTTAACCGCACGACTTGTTAAAATCAGACAATTCCGTATTTTAAGAATGTGGATGTTTATAGCAACTCACATTTAATTGCTATGCGAAGACGCACATTGAAAAATGAGCAAAGTACTTTGGGATTATCCAGTCTGAAGGCAGAAACTAATTACCTCATTTCCATCTGATTGAGACTGATGTCAATTGATTTAGAACTCTTGTAAAGCGTTCTCTGTGTCACAAAAACCTCTGAACAGTCCCCAGTGATCATTGTTGTTCAAGAAACTTATGCTTATTGTTCTCTCCACATTCTTAATTGGCGTTTAAAAATTAAGGCAGTTAGTTTTGCGTAGTTGTAGATAATAACTCAAAGTTGAGTATTAAGAATATGATCGTCATTGAATACGATCATACTGTGTTGACACATTTTATGACATTCATTTTGTTCAATTTAAATTTTGCTTCTTTGATTTGGGAATAATTTTGTAATCCATGGTCTTGTTTGGTTTAACTTTAGTTCTAACTAGAGCCATAATAAACGTAGCCATCGGCTTGCTAAATGTTTTGCCTGTTGAATGATGTTTGTAATCAGTATTGCGAGGATGAAATAAAAGATTTTGTTTAAACTTTGATGTGTAGTAGATGAATGTGCTGACTTCTTTTTAACACTTGATTTCATATACCTTTTTCTACAAACTTATGATAATCAATCCAATTTCTGTGTTTGTTATGTCCATTGAGATCTTAGAATAATTAATAACCGTTGTCAAACTTTTCTCTATTTCTAGGAGGAATTATTTTCTAAAAAATATGTTTAACTCTTTTCTTTTCATAATGATTTAAGTTAAGAGGCACCGCACAATTTGGCTTTTTTTTTTTTTTTTTTTTTTGCCAATCTATGAATTATGAGTGATATTAAATGGTTAAAAAAGAAAGCTCTTTTGCATGAAGGGATTAAAAAAAAAAGAAAACAGAAATAAATTTGTAATTAAAAATCAAGTTAACTTATGATAACTTGATGATTATTATGATAGCATTACAAATTGACAAAAAAGGAAGAACAGTAATAAAGAAAATGGATACAGATTAAACTAATAACGATACAGATAATAATACTAACAGAAGGGGGAATAGAGGGAGGAGGAAGACGGAAGAAGAAGATGAAGAAGAAGAAGAAGAAGAAGAAGAAGAAGAAGAAGAAGAAGAAGAAGAAGAAGAAGAAGAAGAAGAAGAAGAAGAAGAAGAAGAAGAAGAAGAAGAAGAAGAAGAAGAAGAAGAAGAAGAAGAAGAAGAAGAAGAAGAAGAAGAAGAAGAAGAAGAAGAAGAAGAAGAAGAAGAAGAAGAAGAAGAAGAAGAAGAGGAAGAAGAAGAGGAAGAAGAAGAGGAAGAAGAAGAAGAAGATGAAGAAGAAGAAGAAGAAGAAAAAGAAGAAGAAGAGGAAAAAGAAGAGGAAGAAGAAGAAGAAGAAGAAGAAGAAGAAGAAGAAGAAGAAGAAGAAGAAGAAGAAGAAGAAGAAGAAGAAGAAGAAGAAGAAGAAGAAGAAGAAGAAGAAGAAGAAGAAGAAGAAGAAGAAGAAGAAGAAGAAGAAGAAGAAGAAGAAGAAGAAGAAGAAGAAGAATGTGAGAAGGAAAAGGAAAGAATGAGAGAGAAAGGAAATTAAAAAAAAAGTACTGATATAACGAGTAAAACTAAGTTGATTCTATGTTAGAGAATGACACGCTAAAAAGAAAAGAAACATCAAATAAGTGTTGTTCTTTATTCAATTACATTTACAAGAGGCAAGCAAGAGCCGACAGGACTGACCCCTCGCACTCCTCGTCAAATGAATGGTTACACAGGCATGATGTTCAAACCTTCCTCAAAGATCAAGGATTCGGGAATACCGGAAAACGATGCACCCGTCAATGTTATGCAGGTCAGATATTGAAAACAGTGAAATATGAATAGCCACCCCCCCCCCCCACCCCTTTCCTCGCTTTTGGTGTAAAAAAAAATTACACCGACACAAATATGTTGTATCGCCAGGAATCTCTTAAAATCTGACACTCATATCTGTAAGAAAATACCCAAATCTTTGATCTCAGAGACTATTTTTCATTTTGTAACTTCTGCATAGCTTATAGGATTTTATAAAATTTCTTTACCTTAGTTTTTAAAATTGTAAATTCTGAATTATAACAATATATTAACGCAAATTCTTCAAACATTCTCTCAACACTTACAAAGACCGAATACCTCGTCGCTGAGACATTCGCGCATAAAAAATAGAATAAAATAATTCTGTAATAAATGTCACAAAGAAATGAAATAATGCGTAAGCACCAACAACAGCAGCGACAACAATACCAAAAGCCCTCTGATAACACGATCACTTTGAGGATATATATTCAGTGAGAACATCACCTCCCACAATACAGCGCAGAGAGCAGGCCAAGATATTAACAGACTCGCACACTCAAAGGAAAGTAACCTTTTCGGATACGCATTGCAAAATATGAAATAACATGGCTTGAAAAAAATATAATTTTTTTTAAATAATAAACTTCTCTGAAAGAAAAAATCAGGTCTCCCTTCAGTACTACTACACACAATTTATTCTCTATATTTACAGCTGCTGCGTAAAGACCTGCTGTCTGTGGGTGGGCGTGACTCACCCTCTAGCAGCGTCCTTCTGACAGTGAACACGCCCCCTCAGCTCTTCAACGTGCGTGAGACAGATAGCCACGCCCCTGAACCTTCCATAGAGTCGATGAGCGTCATGAAAAACTACCATGTCCTTGGCGGAGCTAATCAAGAATTTGGGGATCTTCCAACTGACGAGAGGGAATCCACTCATACCCCTGTCATGGTGCTACCTGTTAGACGCCCTGGGTAAGTTTTGGAAGTATTTAGAAGTAGGCCTTCTACTTAAAAACAGATAATTCTGCTCTTTTGCTAATCTATTGAAAGATCCCTCTAAACGCTCATTATAAAGCTATAAATTCCGATAAAAAGTGCCAATTGCCTTAAGGGGGTTTATTTTATTTATGCAAACTCTATAATGAGTCTTTAAAACGATCTATAATAAATTAGGATTTTACAAAATTAGTTGATAATTTCTCTTTAACTTTTCTCTAAATCTTTGAGAAATGTGAAATAAGCTTAAGCACATATATTATTAGATAGGGAACCCAACTATCGTTATCATTGATATAAATTGACACAGTCTACACATCAATCATCCAAGACATTTTACACTTCATCATACAGTGAAAAAAATGAAGACTTTGGTCACAACCTACCTATGACTAACAATTGGACGCCGATAGATGAGCGATGCTACTCTTGTCGTAGACAGCATGCTACCACTCACACTCGTTATCAAAGGAAGAAAAATGTAGAAAATTTCCACATATTTTAACAAGATAAATGAAAAGTAATAAGAATATTCGTTCCAGTATATTGCCTCAAAAAGATTCTTCTTCTTCTTCTTCTTCTTCTTCTTCTTCTTCTTCTTCTTCTTCTTCTTCTTCTTCTTCTTCTTCTTCTTCTTCTTCTTCTTCTTCTTCTTCTTCTTCTTCTTCTTCTTCTTCTTCTTCTTCTTCTTCTTCTTCTTATTATTATTATTATTATTATTATTATTATTATTATTATCAAGTTCCTATGTATGGATCCTTTTAAACGCTCATCATCATGTCCGTACGAAAAGATAGGCAGTTATAAATATTTGCAAAGCAGTGCATGCCAAGGTGCTTTTGATGGTACTAGCATAACTTCATAAAGGGTGTTTAAAATTAAAAGGATCTTTCAATAGAATAATGCTGATTAGTTCGGTTTTTTTTGGCGAGGATAATTCAAAGAAAAAAACACCAACACATTAATTCTTTGTTTTCGGTAGGATTATTCCCTTGGATCACTATTTTCAGTCCAAAGTTATTCTCTTTAAATATATTCTGGCCGCATTATTACATTGCTGTTCTGATGGGCAGCTGAATTTGCGATGATTTGCTTCCATAATATTTAAGCAAGGTTTAGCTCAGCTTAATGATTTTCCTGATGCACCTAAAAGTTCCCTGACCTGGCTTGAAGGCTCCTTTTTTTAATAAGAGGCAAAAAACTTGGAGACTGGATTTTTCGTTTCTTACAAAATGAAAAGAATCTTCGATCATTGCTGTGCCATACACAAAAATTAGAATTTTAGATTCAGCTCTTGACCTAAAATCTAGGCAAAACAGAGGCATGATCCTTATTAACCTTATATGACAAGCGTCCAAGCGACTGGGAGAACATTTTCCCTAAGTAAATATTGTTACGGCATGCAATAAATAGAGAAGGATTAAAGAAGAACCTTCCAACTGTCAGGTATATTTACTAATGCCTACTAGCATCTTCCATTTCACGTTAATAATTTAAAGCACATAGCGTCTAAAGCACGAGGAGGAAAATGAGATTAAATTTGTCTAAAAAGTTGTACATACGCGTGAAACCATAGCAAAACATTTTGTTCAGAAATAATGAGTTCCTATTGCACATAGGTTAGAGAGACTCCGGACGGGCAGCTGGGAGAGGCGCCCATAATAAAACACAAGTCAAGAAACTAATCAACAACAAAGAAAAAAACCAAACGAACAAGCAAAAGCAAAAAAAGTAGTAATAAGAAGTGGATATAGCTATAAAGCAATGATCCGAAGACAGTAAAATGAACTAAATTTCAATACTTGAAATAGATATTTTCAGTTGCCATTGATCACTGAAATGCTTGAAATTCACTTACTTTTTGTAGAAACTGTTCGTTCCTGTTGTTATTTTTAAATCCATGAAAGATTTATTGCTTTGACCATGTTTTTGTCCACTTGCCAGATACCGCTTTCAACATTCTACTTAAAACATTCTCTCACTATTCGTAATTAAATTTAATATTATAAAATCTAAAAAAAAATATTTTATAGAAAGAGACGGTTCGTGGCTACACAATTGTTGCAAAATCGGGAATACAAATAGGACAAATAAGATTTTTGTCGATGCATGATTATTTACGTAAATTCCTTTTGATTTGTACCATCTGATTTGTGTAAATGTGAGTACTGGTGTGATTGTGTAATTTTGTTTTAATTTTTTACCCTCTATTATACCTTTTCTTTTTAATAAATTTCTTGATGTTAAGGTTGATTATTTGTGAAGTTTACACGCCCTGCCTAATCAAACAACGTTCTAATTTTTTTTTTCTGGCTGCAAAAATTTACTACCAGAGCGACTGCAATACAGACTATAGTTGAAATGATTCATAAATGAAGGTCAAACACACATGTATAAAGAAAATTAAAATTAGATTCTCAACCGCAAATGAAACTGGAAAGATACCCAACATTGAGCAAAGCTATGAAACCTACTTTTCAAAGATACTTGAATTGTGACGCATGGAAAAGCGATTTTTGAATCATGGATAAAACTATTAGTAAAATAGCCTGTAAAAATAAACACGTTAAGATCTTCTGATTGTCTGTTGGCTTACTTGCGTTTAAGTCCTTTCTTTAACAATGCTTACATTTGTCTTATGCCTTGTTACACTCATGGCTAGCTTCAGTGAGTCCTGAGAATATCGTCAATGGTGGACTGGGTATGGATAAAAATCGATTAACAAAACTAAAAAATACCAATGATCACTTTTCCTTTAAATATAAAAGGAGTTCTTATCATTAGCATTGTTATCTTTCAAAAACTCGTCCTGAAATTTTCTCCAAACCTCTTCCCGCCTTCATTGCTTAGCTTGGCTGCTGAGGAAGAAGTCGATGATTACGACGACGATGATGATGACCTTATGGTGGACACCCCAGGCCGTAGTAAGTTGGTTGCCGCCAAGCAAAGTCTGTTTGGAGAAGATGCCTTGTGCCCCGTGACGCGGCTTCCAGGGATAGCGGAAGACATAGCCAGCAACGACAGGTGAGTCCCCCCCCCCCCCCAGCTTACGTAGCCAGGGACCGTCTCTTTGTAGCTTTCACTTTACATAAAGTGTCTGAAAAAACAAAATTAAAAAACAAACAAACAAAAACAAAACATGCCTCTTTGCACGTCATCAGTATCATGGAACTCTGGACGTTTCCAGTCTACGTAATCACAAACCGTCTCATTACTTCCGTTACAAGTTGTGTTAATGGGCAATCGATGCTTTTTATTTTAGTTTAGGCAAGGCATAGGGTTGCACCTATATATAAATCAATGATGTCTTTGTTGATGCTATCGATATCTACATCATTTTCATGACTCCATCCATTTCACATACCTATGGCTTGGATCAGGTAAGGTCTCATGAAAAACCGACCTGGCCTATAAAACTCCTTCAATAATATTTTTCTGTCTCAAATTCTGCACATTTACCTGTCTCAAGACGCTTGCCATGATGAAAGGGAAGTTGTATTCAAATTTAGATCTAGACCTACATTGTGAATCTTATTGCGAAATAGCAATAACCTTTACAAGTTAAACCTTTCAAAACTTTGAGTTTGAGATCTCTTGTTAAAGTTGATAGTGAAAATCGAATGCCTGAGTGCTAGGCCCTACTATTGAATTCCATATCCCTGCCTTCCACCAATTTGCCTAGTTACGGCATACTTCACATCGATTAAGTGATTACCTTACAGCTTTTTTTATTTTTAAATTGTAGGACAAGAGGGGCAGTTAGAGATCATTTATCTTTCCAAGTATTGAAGTAACAAATTATTTAATATAATTATAAGTTAGACATATACCTCGTATTTACTTTCTCTTAATTCATGCATTTCGATTATTTAATATTTTTTTGTACTTAAGTAATTACCTGATCATTTAAGACTATTTCATTATTTCCCATGACCAGATTCGAAGTGGGAGGTCGGCGAGTAACTTCGGATGGCGTAACAGTGGACATGGGCCTGGCCGATATCCAAGCAAAGAACAAAAAGAAAAAGACTAGGAAACGCAAAACTGAACCTATAGAAGAAATCAAAGAATGCGAAGACACCACAGACACTCCCCAATCTGGCACGCCCAATGTCACTACAACCACAAGCACTGCCGAAGATGGTAGCGTTGTGACTACTACAACCATTGCCGCCCCGGGGGGCGGAGCAAACAATATAGTGTTTGTATGTGAGGACGGAACACCCCTCCCACCTCGCACGCCGACCCCGCCCCATGTTGTGGAAACTGTCAGAGATAAGGACAGCAAGCTTAGAGTACGTAAATTGTTCATTGGATCTTCATGTACATTCTTCATTCACGTACAGTCATAATCGTTCTAAACTATTTGAATGCAAACACAACAGATATGCCCCCAAATTATTATTTTTATTAGAATTTTCTCCTGTGCGAAATGACTGTTATTCAGAATGTCTGATAATGAGGACAGAGGATGTTGACATTGAAAAGAGCTAAGATAGTGATACGCAAGCAACATAACAGATCTAAAAATTGGACAAAATCTAAGTTTACTTCATATTTAATATGACTGCAACTTTCAAGCCTCATAGAAAGCCCAGAGCAGTAGTGCTGAATGTCCTAGTAGATAAGTTTTCAAATCGACATCAATAGCCGCAAGACTGAATTGTGCCCCATTTTCACCCCCACATTTTTTTTTATTTTTTACAATCAACGCTTAAACTCAGATCATTTGCAGATGCTATTGCAAGACCAACAGAGCCCATAAAAAATGTTCCCGCAAAAAAACAACAACAACAACAAACAAACAACTAAAATGATTCATGTTGATACTTGATTCATGATAATATTCTTTGAATAATTTAGTACACAAAGATCTAAATTTATTCTCACGAGGACTTGTATTGTGGACGTAAATCTAACGAGTTCAAACGAAATATGTGTAGACACTATTTAAACTCTGAGCTAGCTGATATATTGTCCTCGACGTAATGCGACATACGATATATACTGTCACATCTTCTTAGGTCAAGGTTCAGCGACGGGCGTCGTTGACAACCCATGGTCACACCACTGAAGCTGTGACACCACGCGATACCCGAGGTTTGAGAGATCAGGACAGAGGCATAGACAACCACATTGCTGATATTGTCTTTACTACACCTGTGCCACCGAAACCATTGGTAATGAGATGAAAAAATAAAACACTCGGAAACAAACTTTATATAAATATATATCTTTTAAAAATTTTTTTTAGGTTCGAAAGTTGTTGTTTTTTTCAAACTTTGGAATGTCCTTTTTTTAGTGAGCACACCGTCTGATGTGTTCATGAAATATTGCGGATGAGCGAACTTGACTGGAAATCTTAAGTCCTTGCTTCAATCCACGATATCTGCAGCTAAGTCTTCCTTTATAACACCGACTTTTTCCTTTGGGAACAAAACGTAACTTCTCACAGCCTTATTGAGTTGCCCAGCAGCTTTCTCTCTTTAGTTCTAAATATTAACTTCAGCAAAAAGAGAAAACAGCTCCTCTAGTCCCAAGAGCAGGTTTCTGTCTTTTTTCTTTACTACAGTCACGCTCAAACTCAAACAGTAAACAAAATGATCATCTCGGCCGAGCGAGAGTTGTCAAAATAATTATAACAAATCGATCATAGTGCATATCAAAAGAAATGTAAAGAATCACCTTAAACTAGAAATGAATTTTATATTCTTTACTTTAGGATTCAGGCGTTGGCCCGGTGTCCAGGGAGGCTAACGAAATATGCAGCAAAAAAGGAAGTAAATTGAATACTGCCCGTGCGCAACACCTGAGGAATAAGAACGCTGCAAAGCTAGAGAGCAGGCGAGGAGAACCCGAGAAAGAAAAGGCCGGTACGAAACATGTAGAAAAAGGCGGAGACAAAGATACCACGGACGGAAAGGCGACTGTAAAGAAAACGAAGGTCAGTTGAGAAGGCTCAGGAAAAAAGAAGTATAAAGGAAAGGAAACAAGGCAAGATACGATGCTCTCTTTAACTTTTGCTTTGTTTTGGATCATTTTGTCTTTGTACAGGATTGTGAGAGACACTGATATCATCTTCTCCATGAGACCCCAATCTCTTTCTCCTCCTCCTGCTCCGACTACTATCATTATCACTACTACTACTACTATTACTACTACTACTACTACTAGCAGTAGTACTACTACTACTAATGCTGCTGCTGCTGTTGCTACCACTACTACTACTGCTACTACTACTACTACTACTACTACTACTACTACTACTACTACTACTACTACTGCTGCTGCCACTGCTACTGCTACTGCTACTACTACTACTACTACTACTACTACTACTACTACTACTACTACTACTACTACTACTACTACTACTACTGCTACTACTACTAATACTACTATTATTATTACTACTGCTGCTGCAACGGTGCATGTTGCTGCTACTGCTGCTGCTGGCAGCGGCGCGCGCTGCTGCTGCTGCTGCTGCTGCTGCTGCTGCTGCTGCTGCTGCTGCTGCTGCTGCTGCTGCTGCTGCTGCTGCTGCTGCTGCTGCTGCTACTGCTGCTGCTGCTGCTGCTGCTGCTGCTGCCGTTACTGCTTCTGCTACTGTTGCTGCTGCTGCTGTTATTACTGTTGCTGCTGCTGCTGCTACTACTACTACTACTACTTTTACTACTACTACTACTACTACTGCTGCTGCTGCTGCTACTACTACTACTACTACTACTACTACTACTACTATTACTACTGCTGCTCCTGGTGCTGCTACTACAACTAGTACTACTACTACTACTACTACTCCTACTCCTTCTCCTACTCCTACTACTGCTACTACTACTACTACTACTGCTACTACTACTTCTACTGCTACTGCTACTACTACTAATACTACTATTATTACTACTGCTGCTACTACTACTACTACTACTACTGCTGCTGCTGCTGCTGCTGCTACCACTATCGGTACATTTACTTTCTGTTTATAAGCCATATAAAATATACCCATGCCTTTCTCTCACGCAGATCACCGTTCCGGACCCAGATGAGCTTGTCAGGCCAGGCTCAAGTTTACGACTGACTCGAATTAAGATTCCCGACTTGGAACCAATTATCACCAGCAAGACACCCAGGAGAATTGAGAATGAGGTTTATGACTCCCCAGGAAGACATAGCTTAGTGAGTCAAGATTTGTGAATGACTAAACTGTCCTTTATTCTCTCTTACAGCTTTTAAAGACCATTTCTTTTTTAAAGTTGAGGGCTTGCATTGAGGGTTTTCCCCCATAATAAATACAAAGAGGATCTTTATGAGATTTCATATATTCACTTTTTTTTTCGATAATGAGTTGCTGCTTGTATTTTTTTCTTCCTAATCTTTGTTTTTCTCTCAAACTTTACCACCCACAACGCCTCAACAAAGTAAAAATTTCAATACAAAATCAAGTCCAATTTTTATCAAAATCATTATATTATGGTCTGCAGAGCTGAACTACTGTTAACATCTCTGTCACCATATATATCCATTTTAAACACAACTATTTCACGACTATCACTTTTCTCTTTTATCTCTTCCATCATCTTACAGCCATCCACTTTATCATCAAAGATCAACATCACCATCGTCATCATCACCTTGGTCATTCTTCATAATCATCATCATCATTACCAAAATTGCACCAGACACTGGTAGCAATCATCTAACCCAAACCCCAAGTATTCTTTTAAAGTCACCATTTCATTAACCTTCATTTCCCTTGCAGAAAAGCTGCTCGAGACCCTCTACGCCTGCTCTGCCAGGTCAAGCACAAGAAGAGACACAAGGCTCAGTGCAGGAAAAAGACAAGGGACAGAGTAGGAAACTATGGTTAGACCCTGTCCATCCGACCAATGATGTGTGGGGAAAGGCAAGCTCTGTATGGAAAGAAGGACAAGTTTGGCCTGGGGATAAATGAAGAACTTGTGAATAAATTATGTGACGAAGGTGCGAGTCATTACAGGGAAAATCGAAAAGTGAGAGAGAAAAGAGTGGGACAAATGAAGAGAAAAAGAGGGAGGGAGGGAGAGAGAGAGAGAGAGAGAGAGAGAGAGAGAGAGAGAGAGAGAGAGAGAGAGAGAGAGAGAGAGAGAGAGAGAGAGAGAGAGAGAGAGAGAGGGAGTGAGAGAGAAATGGGGTAAAGAGATGAAGTACAGAGAGCGCGTGACACGTAAGGAGAAACAGTCATCGTTATAAGGAGAAATAGTCATGATGTAACTTTTTCTTAACGTTGCTTAATTAGTGGTTCTACACAATTTATGATTCATGGTATCTCAACAAATTTGATCCAAAGGTGTTAAAAAACATAAGCGACTCAGAACAATCTTGCTTTTAGTGGGTTTTATGATCTGTGAGTAAAACAATGCCAGAGCAGCAGATCAGAGGGTATAAACTTTGATTTCGATTGTTCTTAAATTTTTGAGAAGCTCTTTTTCCTTTTGTCAGAGGTCAAATGTGAAATAATTATAATTATAAAGAGAGAGCATGAAGAAAAATTAGAGAATTAGAGACGGGTAGAAAAATGGAAAGAAGAAAGGAGATATAAAAGAGAGCAAAGAAGAGAAAATGGCTGAGAGAGAAAATGAGCGCGAGAGAAACAGATTGAGATAAAGACTGATCAAGAGAAATGACAGAACTCAAAGTACAGGTAAAATAGAGGCATACAACTGAAGAGAAAACGCGAGAGATGAAGTGGCACGTGAAAAGTAACAGAAAAAACGAAGGACACTTGAAAACGGCTAGGTCAAATGTATTTATATTAAACGCGTGTTTCTCAATGGATGAAAGCTTTTTTGTAAGAAAGATTTTATTGTCTTACCCATCAGAACTTGACCATTACAAAATCTTCAATGCATTCATGAAGAAAAGATTGATAAGGCGGCATGCATCAGCTCCACTCTTCGCCAAACCCCGAAGAAACGGTTGGGTACCAATGAGACTCAAATCAAGTATCAAACTGAAATCAAATATTCTACAAACTGAAAATAGTCCCTTAATAGCCTGTAGATGACAGTTTAGCTTGGCCACAGTCAAATTTTTTGTTCCATTGGATTTTACTTTTGACAATCACCATAATTATGTCCCTTTCTTCTAGGATATTTTGTGAAATTCTACCCCAGCTTGTGTGACTGTGCGCATGATTTCAAACCCATTATTGCTGTTAATCGTATTACATGGGTTTTATTCATTTGGGACTGAGTATAACTCTGAAACTATAGATTATAGCAACCGTTCGCTCCATTACTCTTATCATTGTTTTTCCAGTAATTTGGATTTACGTGAATGTGTTATTCCATTATTTTATTCATTGCTCTCATTAATAATATTTTGAGGAGTTAAATTGATTGCGTGGGTTCGTACTGTACTGATCATCTTCATTCTTATATTAATGAAATGTCACCCTGAACAGCGAAGAAAACCTGAATTTTAGTCTGTTGTTTAAATGAAGTCCGTTTGGAGTTGACATAATTAATGTAAATTATTTTAATGATCATTTCCAATCAAACACAGTTTCCTCCTCATACATACACGATTTGAACGTTTTCTATGGAGTTAAAGCTGGTCAAACTTTTTGTTTTTACCGTGAATGCTGTTGTATGAAATTCAAAAAGTAGTGATAATTGTGCTGATGAAATACACCTTATATTCTATGACAGTTGCATGTTTCACAAAGTGTTGTCATTTTAAAAACTATCAATATTGATTAATCATAAATCCGTTTCAAAAGCATTATTGCTGTTTTAACTTTGGGACGTCATTTCATAAACAAGCTTTACAAAATCATTAATTTAAAAATACGTTTTTTGAATATGAAAGTTATCTTTACTTGTCAACTTGATACGACTTTGGAAATTGTTAACTTAAATTTTATAGTTATATTTCACATTGTTTGCTATTTATTTTGAGTAATGACTGTTTGTGAGTACGACTTATGTGGATTTTTTGCTTTTTAATCG
>JAWDGP010001087.1:557500-582500 GCA_033675545.1 Elysia crispata | reverse complement strand
ATAAGGCTTTTAATATACTAAAGTGACCGCCACTAATGATTTAGAATAAATCTGTAGTCAAATTGCAATAACTCTACAACTATTTATCCAAGATTGTCCACGGTTTATCTCTTAATATTGAATTGATTACGAAATGGTTTGTCATGTGTGAGATGGAAGAGCAACAAAATTAAATTAAAATGCAGACTGATTAAATATATTAAGTTTATATATCTAATAACATGATCATGGCGATAAATATATTTTTCGAATATGATAAATTTCTATTACATTTCGCCACATATTTTTTGAAAACTTAGAGACGGTTTTCTGTTGCAATGTAAATATTTTTTATCATTATAAGTCATTCATTCTCTTTTACGGCATATTTTTGAGAATTTGGATTTAGAGACGATTTTCGATCGATAGCGAAAACATTTTTGGTTCTGATAATAGATCTATACCTTTCTGGAACCCGTGTTTTAAATCTGAGAATATTTTTTATTGGAATAATTTTTTTTTAAAATCTAGACCAGATTTTCGTTTATCAATAAAACATCTTTAAAGAAATCATGATGTTGAATTATGAATGTATAAGACCACTGTATAAAATCTTAAAACAAATGCGCCACGCTGTGGGACCATGTTTTATTTAAAAGACGCTGTCAAGATACAGAAGTCGGCCTCAGTGGAGAGATGAACTGAATGGAGGTTGTGTAAATAATCACCATTGTGTAAATAATCACCATCTTACCTTGGTTTATTATTTTTTTTTTAACTGGAGATCATATCAATATCTACAAAAATAAAACTGGCAGGACCAGTGATCGGCTTCAGTAGACAGATGAACTAATGAATAATGAAGTTTGCGAAAAAAAGGGTCCGATTTTAGCTTGTTTTTTTTTAATGGAAATCACCTTTTGATTATGTAAGGTTGAGTACTACATTTACCACAGCGGATCACATCAGCACCACATCATGATCTCGGTGGAGAAACAAACCAACGGAGGCTTGTGTGAGGAACACCCAGATTTGGTTTACTTTTTGCTTGTGATCTCTACGCTATTAATTATCACAGAAAGAATATTTATTTTACATCATCAATGAGAATAATTTAAATGTCACAAAACTGTACGGGTGGCTCTGCAGGAAATATATCTCTTATTGTTATGAAGTTTGCTATTCTTCAACGTCGATAGCTTCGCCGATAGTTGGTTTGGACGTGGAATCATGCTTGTGATAAAACTTCTCGTTATTTTACCATTAAGTTTTAGTATCTCTTTAGCACCTTGCAAAGTCAAATCCGTCTAGGCGTAGAGACTTTATCGTATATGCTGGTGGCATGAATAGTTTTCACTTAGAGCTCGTGATAACTTGGATTTTTTTCTCACATTTTCATAGCTCATCCTCTAACACTTATGGGCGCACAAGAATGGAATATTTCTTAAATCAATACTGTATTATTAATGTTCTTTAAATAATGGTGCATGTAGTTTTTCTTTTTTGCTTTTCAAGGGTTATAGTTTCCATCCAAACTTGAACCAGTAACAGAAAAAAAGCCTTCCCGGTGAGACTTCAGATCCTTACTTCAGCTACTACCTCAGTACGTAGAGGAGTAGGGATTCTTAACAATCAGTTACTTATATAAAAAAAAATTAAAGGGAAGCAGTGAAGAAAAATATACACTATTAAAAACCGTACAACTAAGCATCATGAAAGTATAAAATAAAGTTAAATTGTTAAACTTCAACACAACATTATAATTGTTGCCTCTCACCATCTGATACTTTCGCATCACTACAGGTCTTGCAGCATCGTCTGTTCCCGTAACTGTTTTTACACAGGGCATTAACCCCGATCTTTGATACGGCACCTGCACAAGAGTACTCATCATTGTCTACATTCACCGTGCTTTCATCGCCATAGCATTCTGTGAAACGAATATAGGATTTCACATGAAGATTTTCTTACAGAAGGAAAATATAAAGGATGAAATATTCTTTATCAATGGATCTTATAATAAATGTTTCAATAGTTCCTACTTCACTGGTAATGACAAAAAAGTCGTTGCTTTCATTTCCACCATTTTTATTCTTGTCCAGTTAGCTTCTTTGATTTTCATAATTTTCTAAACTTAAAACTCCAATGGAAGATCTCATGAGATCAACAGGTACAAAGTTGAATTAAAAGCAAAGAGATGAAATAAAATTAAAGTGCTATAAAACAATGAAAATAAAAAGAGAAAAGATTGAATAAAAAAAAAACCCAGAAGAAACAACACGCAAAGACCATAAATATGTAAATCCAGATCAGGGTACAAAAAACGGAATCTAGAGGAAGAACATAAACTGCATATTTCATTGAGGCCATCTCAATTGATACTAATATGTAAAGCCTAGATCCTGAATTAAGATCGAAGCTCAGCTCGGGCAGATTCGAAATTTGGAGTAAGATCTGTCAGTATCATACCTTTCGATTGATTCTTTCTATTGCTACAACGCTACTTTAAACTTTCTTCGGTAAGATATTCGTCTAGAGTCTTTCTGCAATCAACCTCACTGCCTTATTTAGATCTAATCAAACCTGTATAATCAAGAAAAAAATGCTGTTATTTGAGACCTATAAACGTCAAGAATAATGGATTAAAAATGTTCTGAGTCATGTGATTTTCAAAGAAATTATGTGCAGTTAAGTTGATGTGCGCTCTAGGTGGACATCTTGCCAATTATTGTGTTTGTATTTTTCTGTGAGTGCATGTTTACATGTGTGCAACGGCTCCTTTGTGATCCCGCCAAAACTACATGAATGTCTGGATAGAGAAAATGCACATTGGAAAATCATGGCAGTGCTAAAAAAAATCAATGCCCTTTTCTTGTTTCCAACTCGGCGTTTATTATTCTAAGCGCTACATTTTAGGTAAACTTTAGCAGGGACTATCCACGCCAATGAATATCTTGGGCATTTCCCAAGGATTTAATGACTTATAATCATATCGAACAAAATTAGGTTTTACCATCGCAAAAAAGACAGTCATTTCTCATAATGATGGTTACTAAAATGTAAAAAAAAATAATAAAATAATAATGATAAAAAAACCTCGACGTTTTAGCTAGACTCCCAACGCAGTACACAACACAAGTTTTCCTGGAGCATGTTATTGTAAAAATACTGTTCGCGCAGAGTAACAGCCTTGTAGGTATTTGCTCACTTTAGTTAATGGTGCAGTTTCTCCGGCGGTTAGGAATAACAAGCGTTTTCCCACAGCTCTCTTGTGCTTCGCAGGCCATGGCATTGACCGATTTGACAACTTGACTTACTTTGAGGGCCTGCGGCTGTTTTGATGCCTTTCTCGAATTTTAGCTAAAATGATCCTGAGCCCAATCACCTCCTCCTACATTTCTAATTTCAAACGAAACACACACATTGTTAGTTCTTTGACCGACACGTGATGATTTTCGGATACAAACAATCACTGATTGCTCGAATCCGCTTAATACATTGAGGTTACTTTTCATTGTATTTATTTCTACATTTATTGCATAAAAGAAATGTTCATTTTTTAACAGCAGAGAGAAAATTGCTCAATCAGAGTTACAACTAAAACAACAGAAACCGCAGAACAGCGTTAAATATTTCTAAATTACATAAACACAACAACAGACCACAAGAAAATTATTGACATGTTAATGACAGATCTTGTATTTACCGTCTGAAATTTTGAGATTAGCGCAGGTCTTACAACACCTCTTGCTGCCATAACTGTCCTTGCACAAATTATTTCGTCCCAGTCTTCGTACTGCATCTGAGCACGATCTCGCCACTCTGTCGACATTTACAGATTTGAAATCGCCCAAACAACCTGTGATTAGAGCATAAAGTTTTCAAAATACATAGGTATGAATGTTGATTGAAAATGTTGTTGATTTATGATCACATTCCCCTTATGTAAATTTCAGCTAGCCCGCCCCCCCCCCCCCCAAAAAAAAAAAAAAAAAAAAAAAAAAAAAAAAAGACCTTTCATTTGAAAAAAAGTTTCAAAATTCTTAATGTTCAGAACTTTGCAACAATCGTATATCTGAGTGTTTCTGATGCCCATAAAAATACTTTCCTAAAAAGTGTGATGAGGTGAAATTCAAACTTTATTGAAATCAGAAGTATATGTTGAAAAAAATTGTAATTAAAATGGTAAGATTAATATCAATAATAATCTGAACCATGTTTTAATATTGTTCCCACTTAAAGGGAAATCTTCTTATTTATAACCCTACAAAGAAAAATTGCAGAAATATGAAACAAATAATACCTCCTTTAGTTGCGCCTCTTTGCTTCTGTGCACAAAAATTGCAGCATTGGTACTGTTTTGGATGCGATTCATCACACATGTCAGGCCCTAGTTGATTGTAAGCCTGTTCACAAGTAGTTTCCCTTCCACCAAGAAAGATAACCTCCTGGTCCCCAAGCATGCAGCCAGCTTGAACAAAAATTGAGGGAGAGAATGAGTAAGTAGTAGATCTAACTGTTTAACATTTTTAGAAAATTACATGTGGATAAAGCGACTTAGAAAAGCAAATAATACTTTTGAGGACAAACAAATTTTGGAAATTGTAGTTGTGATTCAATCTAAATATTGCAAAGTTATTTTCAACCTCAAGAGATGTATAAACGGATAGGATTGGGAATGTCATGTCAATGAATACTTTTATCGTCGCTGGTTTTTCTTATATGCCTTCTTTTTTTTATAATTTTTTGAGGCAACTTGATTCAGCTTTGTCATTCAGATTGAAACCCGTCAGGCATAATAGACTGAATCGTACAGATGGGCTCACGTCAAATCTAGTGGTATTGTTTGATGAAAAAAAAAATATACAAAAAATATAAGTTCTTAATTTTTTTTTCACCAAAATTTAAGGTTCAGGAAAGACAAGAGAAAGAATGATTGTTCCAGTGGAAAAAGATATTTCTTTGTTCATCTGTACTTTGGATTGCGTTTGATTGCGGAGTGAGATGTTGGCGGCTGTAAAAAGGATTACAAAGAGACACTGGAAAAGGCCAATGTATTTTATTCTAACTTTATTGTTTCTTTAGTTAATGTCGATAAAACAGAATATACAATACTGGACAGAAATGAAAAAAGCTGGAAAAACACTAAAAAAGTCGGCACCCTAATTGGAGACACAGAGGATGTACAGAGAAGAAAGCAACTGTCCCCCGCAGCCCTAGCCAAATTACAGAACGTGTGGGTAAGAGGCGACAAACTTAAGAAGAAAACAAAACTGAAGCTGTATAGAGCACTTGTCAAATCTGTCTTAACTTACAATTGTTCTACGTGGGCACTAACACAAGCTGAAGAAAAGAAATTGGATGCGTTTCACAGAAAACAGCTGAAGCGGGTTGTTGGGATAAGATACCCAGTAAAGATAACAAACAAGGCTCTCTACAAGCAATGCAATGAACGCCCACTTTCACTGTATGTTTTGGAAAACAGATGGCGTTTGTTCGGACATATACTGCGACGCGACAGAGAAATCCCAGCCAATAAAGCCATGGAAGGATTCTTTATCCCACAAGGGGACAAATACAGGGGAAGACCAATCACTAACTTGCCAGTGGTCTTGAACAACGACTTGTCCCGATTAGAAAGTAATACTTATGGTCTTAAAACCTTCAAAGACATTGAAAACTTGAAAAAGATCGCAGAACAGAGGGATCAGTGGAGGATACTATGCACAGGAATACAAAAGGCAGCCGAGGCGTTGCAGTCTGACGACTACAACGCGGAACGGCGATAAGTCAAGTAAGTCAAGTATTGTTTCTTTACTCGATGGCTTTCACTATATCCGTCAGGTTAAAAGGTCTAGACTGCGGAATATTTTCGAACTATCTGAAGAACCTTGGATGCCAAATTTGATAATAGAATATAATTATAGAAACTGCCCAACATTTTAAACACCGATACGCCTTCCACCTACACACACACACACTGGATTTTTACTTTTTAAAATGTAGCTGAAAATATTTGATATGCTTACACACGGTTTTTATTTTTTTTTCCTCCACGTGAAGAACTTGCATCATAGTGTTCTCGTTTTTTTTTATGATGAAGCGGCGCTCAGAAACAATACACTGAGCCAAACCCGTAACTAGGCATCCACGATAAAAGTAATCTAGCAGTATGACTCAGTAATTCCGCTTTCGCATTTCACACTAAATTTTGACGAAAGATCTCAATATCTGATTGTTTTTCAATGGAAAAGCATTATGCCACTCTTCTGGGAAGTTCTTGAAGGGTTTGCATCGATAAGTTTTCCTGTTTTGAAAGGTTATTTATATTTTGCGACAAGATCCGCCATCTAGATCTAGATCTAACTTTGATTATTAGGTACAGCTCTTCAACGTCATTGCGTCTAGTTACAGGCAGGTGTTTAGAGATTACAGTTTGATTCAGTCCATACCTGTGCGCCAGTACAACGGTCGCCTTTGATATGTTGAGTACCATTTTTTAGGAGCAAAATTCAGAGCAATTTCAATAGATGGGAAGACTTGCGCTAAAATCCATAACTATCATGAATATAATGAAAACTATAAAGTAGATGGGTAGGAAAACAATAGACACTATATGATTGGGTTTTGTGTTGTATGAACAAAGAATACAAAATTAAAATAGACATTGGGTAAAATACGTGATGTGAAAAAAATGCGTGCGCTCTTCTTTTTTTCTCTACAACTTATGAAGTTTTATATTATTGTTTTGATTTGAATGATCCATGAATTCAAAGGTAAATAAAGATAAAACTATTTTTTATTTCAGATATTTAAAGAATTTACTTTCTCAGACACTATCGTGCTAAGGAAATTAAGAACTACTTACGTTCAATTGCTCTTGCGAATTTCGAAGACGAGTTTGGTACACATTTTCCAAGGCTGCATACCTGAAGATAAGTGAGTTTCAATGATTCTTTATTAATTTTTGTGGTCAGTTTCAGTTCGTAGACTGGTCGCGTTAAATGATTGGATATTACTTCAAATCTGGCGAGATTCGACTTACTTGTGAGAGTAAAAAAAGATGAGTATTAGGGGACAAAATGAAAGTTTCCACTTATGTTTCTAAACAGTTCGTGAATAATAATTATTTAATTTCTTAATGCACTTGGATCACCTTTGCTGCCGAGGAAAAATAAATAATTGATTGTTTAGAACAAGGTACAAACAGTTGCTAAATGGAATTTACATCAAGGCTTTTTCTCTTTGGCAAAACACTACAGCCGACAGACACACACACACTAAATTATGTTTAGCATATTCTTTGAGTTTGTGTTGTGCTTTGAAGGTGGCTTCACCATAGCATTTCTTTTATCTAAAAAAAAAATTAATCAATTGATATTGACCCCGTCAATCATTATGAGGGCGAAACTAGTAAGAGGACCTCCAGAGAAATGCAAATTTTTTTACATATATTAATTAAATGTAAAGCGAAATGTCGTTAAAAGCTTTCATATTCAAAGTAGAAATAATACCATTTGGATTTTTCACCTCGACAAAACACCCCAATACCATTTAGTTTAAGTTTTCGGTTATCTTATAGTTATTATGGTGCCAAATGAATGAGACAAGACGTGAATGTACTTTTCAAAAATTACAGAACACACTCAAATTGTGGAGTGGGGATATTATTTCGCTGGGCTCTGGACATCCACCCTGATAAAAAGATCCCCAGGACTCGTGATATGCAGTTCGAGAGCCTTAAAGTAGCGCTTTCATCAGCTCGGCTCGGTTTGATGATGACATGAGGTGGAGAAGCCAGAAATCGTCCTATTATTCAGGGGCCGATCGATAAAGGATTTCACAGTTCACTTAAAGCGATGCTCTTTCTTATGTGAAAAATAAGATAGATATTATATGGCAAGCCGTTTAATCAGTGCTCAATGGATACCGATAATTGTTTTCTATTATAATATTGCGTTGCGTAAAAAAATTGTTCTGAACATTTTTGATAAACAAAGCACTATTTTACTTTTGACGTATATTTCGTCAGTTCTCACTGCAATGTTTATCGCATTGACCAAAATTTCCTATCATTTTTTGGTCCCACCTTGTCATGATCACAAGGCATTCCCTCTGGAGTTTGAGCATCGCGGCAAGAGAGACTGCCTTTAACCTTGGGATCCTGGCAGTATATGAAAAGGCAATCTGGATCCTCGTCAGGAGAGCGGTAATCCTTGATAGTTTTAGGTATCTGAAAAGGAAAGAAGTTGATTTCTAAAAACTCAGTGAAGATTTTAATGAAGAAAATGTAAGAAGCCGCGACTTCCCACCAAATACTTAAAACGATTTCTTCTTAATAGTGAGAATTTTACAACTGAACATCTCAGCTTTCCTTAAGATTTACTTTAATCAAGACATGTCGAACAAAGTATAACCAATTAAACTTCGTAACTATTTCTCCTCTCTATAGTCATTTGCAAAATGACTAAAGTCACCATGAAAAGATGCAAAGTTTAGGTGAAGAGTATCCACTAAAACTGGCATTGATCGCTAACTTTTCCTTAGGTTATGAAATCTGTCTCTAAAAATGCAGAGAAAACCTTATATTTCTTATAATTATTTAGGACCTTCTTTGAGGAACGATAATCAAGAGTTAATAAAACCAAACTATAATTATCTTTATGTGTATGCGTGTATGCCATTTGACGAACAACTATATTATGAATTATATTCGAATGGAAGTAACTGGATTTATGTTGTCATATTTTAAATATTTTGCAATTGCTGGAACTCAGAACTTCTATTTTCTAAGTGGAAAGGCTTAAAAAACAACAACAACATAGCATAGGTAAAGGTTTATGCACTATTTTTATTACCACGAAATGTCAAATTACATAGAAGAAAAAAAAAACTCATATGCATTGTTTTATTGTAAACATTATTTTTGTGTAATTGGATTGGGGTTTTTTTCTTGGCAAATTGACAATTTCAAAGCAAAAGAGTCTTTTGGTACTGATTCTTATCTTGCCAGTAAGCGCTTAGTTGGCTTCACTATTTTAGCTTGTGTGAACAGAAAGAGCGGAAATTAAGTGCTTTCGCAATTTCATAATTCTATGAGTTTTTGTAGAGCCAATCTACATCAAGTGTTTTCCCAGGTTTTCTTAACGGGCAAAAGCACGATGACATATATAGATAAAACAATTAACGTGATTCGGGGAAAAGAGTTAAATGGTAAAAGTAGAGGGACTTGGATTAGAGACGTATACACGTAAATGGTAAACTCTGAGACATATACCAGATATGTAGATTGGTTATCTGAAGACGTGAAATGTGAGATAGCTAAGTGTTACAGTGCACGTGAACTTTTCAGTAATAATACTGCAACTTATTTCAAATAAAACCTCTTCTAGCGCTCAACTCATATGAAAAATTAGTACTGGTCTGTGAGTTAAAAGTGTTTTTTCTTTTTTTTTTTTTTTGTCTTGAAAATTTAGTTAGCGGGTAGCATGTAACTTCGCAGTTACTCTGGGGTAACAAGGTTTACACTGATGAGCCGTCTTTGCGGAATTTATGCATTCATAATGCGATAATTATTATAGATCTATTATCTTCCCTTGGTTAATGGCAGTCATAATTAAACTAAGAAGGATGATAACTCCTAAACTTTATCATTGCACGAGTAAAGGAAACTAGTTTTTTCTTTGCTTATAAATCTTGTCCTAGAGCTTCTCTTGTCATATTTGTTCACTCTTCTTACAAGCAGCTCTTTCCAACTGGTTTCGGTGGACCATTATTTCATCAAGTTTGTTTTTCTAACTTTTTAAATTGGTTTTCTGCTCTATTTAATTTTCTCTTTGTAATACTCAATTATTGTTTAAAAAATGAATTATATATCAATGCTTGCCTTGGACAATCTAAGAAATTTAAGAAAAGATCAGCCGTTTATTCTCTAGTATTTCTATGACAAAAAGGAGATATGTGTGATAAATCTAAGACTTAGAAACGGCGTTATCTCACCAACTCCACTAAATCGAGGTTTGTTTTTAGGTGGCCTGTTTCGCATTTTAGCCGGAATTCTTTTAGGAGAAAAAATAAACAGAGATTGAGTCCACAAGATTGAGCAAAATATACTCTAATATGACATTACCCATCAGGGTGTTTTTCATCTTGGTGAGGTGAGATAATAAATGTAGAGAGCCTAACCCAATGATAAGCGATAATATCTGTCCCAGCCAAAATTTAACTAATGAGCATTCAGATATGGTTGTCGAATGAATTGATTGAATTTCGACAAATCCAACAAACCCAGCAACCAAGTTAACTGTTCCAACTGGATATCACTAATCTCTTTGTTTCTCTAAGGTCAACAGCCTCATTGCCGCAAAAACTGAACTACAAGAAGTTTTATTTTCTTAATTTGAAATGCATTGAAATTTAGTACTTTCTTATTTGTCAACTGCAATCAAAAGTCACATACAATGGACTTTGATCAAAATAATGTGGGGCCCAAATTACATATTTTGTATTGGTAGCTCTTACATTGCAGGCAAAGCTCCCTGGACCATAAACTTGACGGCATACAATGTCTTCGTTAAATAAACGCCCGTTGTATTTCTCCACAGGCAAGTTTGGTGTCCATGACGTGGATTTGGTGTCCAAAAGACAAGCATCACTGAGAAAAAAAGTAGAATTTCAGTTCAATTTAAGTGAATTAGAACTGATTAATTGACACAAAATTTGAAATTAACCAACTTTTTACCTTTTTTCATTCTTCGTTGATGCTGGTGATTTTTAGTGTTTTTGTTATAACATAAGTTTATCCATTTTATTTGCCTTGATTGAGTCGTAAGAGAAAGCGAGGGCCATTGCGTTCTTCTCCCTGTCATCTTATATCTTTTCACTTATGACCTACAAACAATGGAGTGAGTTAATTTAAACGTTGAAGAAAACACACACACACACACACACAAAAACGCCTTCAAATTGGTCTAAAATTTGAGGTGTGATTATTGCATCATTCTCCAAAATGTTGTGCATTTTTTTATTGATAAAGAAACCTTTCATGACGCACAACTAGTAAACATGTCTTTCCCACTGGAGCTAATTAAGATTGTGATTAAAAAGTGTAAAAGCGCACATTTGAAAAATCTTTTCGTAAACATTACTGAAGATATTGAAAAGTAAATAAAATTCTCTTCGCTACAAACTCTAACGAAATTCATAACCCAAATGGGTAATATACAAAGCAATACCTCAGAATACAAAGCATTTTACATATTATAGGAGGGCTCTCAAAAACATGACAAGAACTATGAAATCCTTAAATGAAACGATACGGAACGCATCAAATTTCATTTTGGAGAAAAAGATATAAAAAGCAGTAAAACTGAAACAGTTGTCAACAGAACACTAATGAAAATAGAATATAATTAAGATTTTTGGCTTCAAATCTGGCATATTTCTTTATATTCTTTTCATGATAAGTCTGATAGAGATCGAATCTTACGCTCAAATATTTCTAATTTATGATAAGCAAAAAGGAAATTTTATGTCATCAACTTTAACATAGATAGTTTTGTTATATTTCATTTTTACTGATTAACCATAAGTGTTTTATTTCTATCACTCTTGAGAAAAGTTTTTTTTTTTTCGTCATTGAAGACATAGTGCACATTAATCTTTTCACTTAAAATAACAAAGGATCACCCACCCGTATTTTTCCAGGTATTGTTTGATGTCAAAAGCTGTGCATTCACTAAATGTGAACCTTTCCATGTAATCGTAAGATCTAGCAGATCTCATTACATGATGGCCTTCTTTGCCGTTGTGCAATGCTCCAAAACTGAAGATAGGTCAAAGATAGATAAGTACAAAAAAGAGAGGGTAAAAAAGAAGAAGAAGAAGAAGAAGAAGAAGAAGAAGAAGAAGAAGAAGAAGAAGAAGAAGAAGAAGAAGAAGAAGAAGAAGAAGAAGAAGAAGAAGAAGAAGAAGAAGAAGAAGAAGAAGAAGAAGAAGAAGAAGAAGAAGAAGAAGAAGAAGAAGAAGAAGAAGAAGAAGAAGAAGAAGAAGAAGAAGAAGAAGACGAAGACGACGAAGAAGACGAAGAAGACGAGGAAGAAGAAGAAGAAGAAGAAGAAGAAGAAGAAGAAGAAGAAGAAGAAGAAGACGAAGACGACGACGAAGAAGAAGAAGAAGAAGAAGAAGAAGAAGACGACGACGACGAAGAAGAAGAAGAAGAAGAAGAAGAAGAAGAAGAAGAAGAAGAAGAAGAAGAAGAAGAAGAAGAAGAAGAAGAAGAAGAAGAAGAAGAAGAAGAAGAAGAAGAAGAAGAAGAAGAAGAAGAAGAAGAAGAAGAAGAAGAAGAAGAAGAAGAAGAAGAAGAAGAAGAAGAAGAAGAAGAAGAAGAAGAAGAAGAAGAAGAAGAAGAAGAAGAAGAAGAAGAAGAAGAAGAAGAAGAAGAAGAAGAAGAAGAAGAAGAAGAAGAAGAAGAAGAAGAAGAAGAAGAAGAAGAAGAAGAAGTAACAAAAACAACAACAGCAACAAGAAAAGAAGGAGAAGAATCAGAAGACGAAGAAGCAGTTTTTTTTAAATGGTGGAAGAAAAGGAGTTGGTGATTAACTTAAACAGCAGAGTTTTGGGATAGGAGAAAAGCAATTATAACTACAGCTCGAAAATAAATTCACACTAACCGATAGGAAAACGTGTATTTATCGTAAAATAGAAGAAAATATTTTTAGTGCTCTCTTTTTTTTTAAGACTATGAAATAATGGGATCTTACATGTGACCAATTTCGTGAGCCTGGGTAACTGCTGTAGCCTGGGCTCCAAATGTAATGACTCCTGTAGGTTCAAAATCTTTCTCGCACATAACTCCAGTTGATGCGATCCCTGTTAGGTTGTGGAAAAAAATTATTGAACCAGCAATGTAAATAGGAAATTTCAGCTGTAAGAATTTTATAACTTTAACTTAAAACATAAAATAAAAATGATCACTGTCAGAAAATACATAAAAGAAAAGAAAAATACTCTCTCAAGATTTAAATACGGTGTTAAAATCAATTCCAAGCCTGTATTTTTACATAAAGAACAGATTAAAAATTTTCCCTCTGAACTGAATAAACAAGTATGAGAAGTCATGACACGTGTTATTTATAACTTTTTGTATAGTAAAGCTTATTTATTCTTTCACCATTAGAATGTCCTAAATGCAATAGATGCAATAAAATAATATGTCTGAACTTTAGAAAATATGTTTTAAACCAAGTTCAACAATATAAAGTGATTCGTAATCCTCACATTCTGATCAAACGTTAGTAACACACTCTATCAGCAAACTATGCTTAAAAATGAAGTGCAAGTAGGATGAGTATGGCAGTGCATTCAAAGGTGAAGTCATTAATGTTTAAAAGAAGGTTCGCGGACTCGAACGGAGATAACATGTACACAGCGCTAGTCGAGACTGCGAGACATGTCGAAATTCCGGAGATGAGTGAAACCGTTGATTACCAAACTTGATTTTACTAATCTTGCTTTACGTTAAGGCTTCGTAAATTTTCATGTGAATTTAAATACTGTGTTCAATGAATAATTCGCAACTGTGTTAATAGGTCTAGCTTTCCTTATTTTCATGTCTTGCAGTAGAAGATTGAAAGTGTGTAAGGCTTTCATAAGAATATCTTTTGTGTATTTGCTTAGTTTATCTTTTCTTTTTTGTCTTTTGACAGCAGAAATGATTTCTAACAACGTCATATAGAAAGTGGTAAATTTTTTGAGCAAATTGCGCAAGTAGTACGGTTATTTCTCAAGCTGATCTATCAATAAGATAAATAGTAAAACAATAGTTTCAGCTTTTTCCCCCAACTAAAAAATAAAATCAAATTTTGAAATCTAACTTGACCTACAACCATGAAGTCTAGAGACTATTTAAGAAAAGTAGCACCTTGCATAATATTGTGAATTAGGGTTAAAACTCTAGATTTAATTAAAATAAGCATATGCTTTTAGCCTTACCATTGATACCACCCAATTTCTTTCTGAAAAAAAAAAAGAAAAAGAAAAGCTGAGAAATTTTTTTCTATTTTAAATACACACAGAAAAGTATCATTTGAAAGATTTCGGCCGGATTCTATTTTTAAAATTAGAAACTTTGAAACAAAATGTAACATTGGTAATAATAATAATAAAAATAATAATAATAATAATAATAATAATAATAATAATAATAATAATAATAATAATAATAATAATAATAATAATAATAATAGCAATAATAATAATATTAATAATAATAATATTAATAGAAATAATAACAAAAACAAACAGCTTTTGTGTCACTTTGCTTAATATTTGGCATGTGAAAATATTTGAATACAACTTACTGTATGTAAGATCAATAAGTTATAAAACGCAAAATAAGATGTTCATGCTGGATAAACGAAAAGCAAAAATAGTAAAGAAACAAAAACAAAAACAAAACACACAAAAAACAAAAAGAACAAAACTTTTGTTTAAGTCAGCTACAAATAATAAAAAAAATACTTCGTCCTACTCTTTTTTGTCAGAGATAGGTTTAAAACTTCAATTATTACAACTATCCTTTTTCACACTTCACCCATCTTGCATACAGTTACTTTTAAGCAGATTTACAAAAAACAACTACAACAACAACAACAACAAAAATAAAAGAAAACAAGACTATGTCTTTATTTAGCCTCAATTTAAGATCAAATTTTAATACACGTCAAAACTTTGAACTTTTAATATATGTTGCATTAGCTCTTAATTTCATTAAGTTAAGTAGTTTTGAATGCTTTTAAGCTATATACTGCTAATGTCACGACCAAATTGTAAAGAGATGTTATGCAATTTAAATTAAAGCTTATGAATTTACATTGAAAACTCAAGGGGGAATTCTTCCAGGCGGTTTTTATCAAGCTAAGCTCTAGTATGACTCTTAAAACTTACCCAGAGAAAAGTAGTGTAAAATCGTAGTTTAGTCTCTTTCTAGCATCTGTTTTCTTTAACCAATCTTGGAACTGCTTTAGTACGTCACTTTTATTCAGATCTGTCTCACCCCTTCGTGGCTTCAGTACATTTATATCCTTGAGAAAGAAATTACGATTTTAAATCATGATACATTGCAAATGCCATCCGAGACTTTTCATGGCATTCTTTCAGCTTTGCTTGGTGGTATAGCAGAAAGTTATACCATTTACATAATATTGTATTTATTATTTATCACTAATCATCATTTTTTAATTGTTTTATTTTTATTCATAAAATATTTCCAATAATTCCCTTTAACATTATGAGTTGCCCTCTTTAACGTCTTTCATATCTCTCTCAGAGTCTTATTCGGAGATTATCTCTTTTATATACTACTAAAGTCTTTTCTTTTGCCTCTCTGCTCTTTTTTGTGATACAAATTTCGTCTTTTCTACCCTCACTTATCTGTTTGTCTCGCTTCTCACTTTCTCTCTCTCCCTTTTTATATCCATAGGTAGCAGCAGCAGCATTAATAGTAGCAGCAGCAGCAGCAGCAACAGTACTAGTAGTAGTAGCAGTAGTAGTAGTAGTAGTAGTAGTAGTAGTAGTAGTAGTAGTAGTAGTAGTAGTAGTAGTAGTAGTAGTCGCAGTAGTAGCAGTAGTAGTCGTAGTAGTAGTAGTTGTAATTGTTGTAGTAGTAGTAGTAGTAGTAGTAGTAGTAGTAGTAGTAGTAGTAGTAGTAGTAGTAGTAATAATAATTGTAATTGTAGTAGTAGTAGTAGTAGTAGTAGTAGTAGTAGTAGTAGTAGTAGTAGTAGTAGTAGTAGTAGTAGTAGTAGTAGTAGTAGTAGTAGTAGTAGTAGTAGTAGTAGTAGTAGTAGTAGTAGTAGTAGTATTAGTAGTAGTAGTAGTAGTAATTGTAGTAGTAGTAGTAGTAGTAGTAGTAGTAGTAGTAGTAGTAGTAGTAGTAGTAGTAGTAGTAGTAGTAGTAGTAGTAGTAGTAGTAGTAGTAGTAGCAGCAGCAAGTAGAAATCGTTAGAAAACTTACAAGCACATCAATTTTGATGAATCTGAGTTCGATGTTGAGGCCATAATCTTGTAAAGTGCTGTAGAGGTAGTTGGACTGAGGAGAAAAAAAACGGCATTTTAAACTTTTATTTCGGTGTCTCGGATTTATTGGTTTTTTGCATATGTGTGTTATTTTGTCCGTTTACTGGTTTTGATTTTCCTTTCCTTGTCTTTTAATTAGCATAGCCTTTAAGTCATTTGAATGCAAATTTATCCATCTATCTTTTTATCTCTCTCTCTCTCTCTCTCTCTCTCTCTATATATATATATATATATATATATATATATATATATATATACATATATATACATCTCTCTCTCTAAATACATATAAATATATATATATAGATAGATAGATAGATGGATAGATCGCTCTCGCTCTCTCTCTCTCACTCTCTCTCTCTCTCTCTCTCTCTTTCAATCTGATGAACAAAATTAATTTGAGAGAATACTTATCTGAGCTAGGTCTTTTAAAAAATTATCTAATAACAAAGATTCTTTCATAAAAGAAACTATTATAATCTCTATGATTTTACATTGTATAAAGCTAACAGATTATAAAGTTTTTCCAACTTACAAACGTGAAGAAATATTCATTGTCATGAAGCAAGTCCCTCTTAGCATTGACAGCATCGTATGGCCGATATCTGTTCAAATCGAAACAACATAAATATTCATTATGGATCCAATTTTTAAAAAATCTAATATGATTATCTTCAAGAGCAGGAGAAATTAAGAATGGAAAATTTGAAAAGGACTTAAGTAACAATGAAAAAAAATTCACTATTTCTTTTACTACAATTTATTCGTTTACTACTACTGTTATGATCGATAAGCTGAGAAAACATAATAATCTTACGACTGCTAATGCCACTACTACTTCTACTACTATTACTACTACCACTACTTTTACTACTACTGCTGCTGCTGTTACTACTACTACTACTACTACTACTACTACTACTACTACTACTACTACTACTACTACTACTACTACTACTACTACTACTACTACTACTACTACTACTATTACTATTATTATTGCTACCTGATGTTTATTATCGATAATAGGCGTTAGAAAAAAACTCTTAACAGTTTGGGTTCTTTAAAAGATTAGCTAATTCAAATAAAAACTATTTCTTTAGTCTTGTTATAATGATAATCTCAGTATTCTGCCACTTACAGGTCCAATACTGAATCTTCGAAGACAATGTAGCCCTCGGCAACATATTTTTTGCCTGAGGACAAATATTTGTGGATTATTAACATATTGTAAAATATATACAGCCAGCTTTATAGAAGGTGTTGGATAATCTTTGTTATAGAAAGGAATCAAAGAGAAATATCTGATACACAGAATGAGAGTGGACAATGGCGGAGGCGGAGGGTCGACATAGAGAGAGAGACAGAGAGGGAGGGAGGACTAAGAGAAAAATAGAGAGATCTAGAGTGCCCAGGCTTAACAATAAATATCAGGGATAAAAAAGAAAGTGAAGAATACGATATTTCGGGGATTACTGTTAGCGAGGGAAGAAGTCAGGATGCACTTTTTAAAATTGAAAATAGCTACGTTTTTTATTTAAAGCAGATGAATTTGTACACATTGATGGTTTAATTTCTACCCTTATGTTTTAATCACATAGTGATATAAATTATATAAAAAGACATGAAAATTTTGTACAAATTTATCAAAGAAAGAAAAGGCCCATTGAGAGAACAATATCATAAGAGATAGACATAGTGTTTTTCAGTTGGATATGGAATCATCAAAGAAGGTATAGTCAACAAAATTGTTAAAAAAAAAAAAAGAAAAGAAAAGAAAGATAAGTGTGATAAAATAGGAGTGCAATATACCTATTTCCTTTCCAAGAAAACTACTGACTTGCAACGCTCTAGTTCCTAAAGAATGAAACAAGCCTCGTAAGAACATCAAACTATATTTGCGCCAGTAAGATCATTCACAGACCAGTTAATTGTTTCCTCATCGTACTAGAAAAAGTGTATCTCTTCATTTAACTTGTATTTTCATTGATTAAAAAAATATGAAACAATGTTCACAAACTATTTTCAACAGAAAACGATGTTGGAGATTCTGAAATCATGAAAATTTTCCCAAGACGACTAAAATCAAAATAAATGTTGTTTTACAAATGCAATTAAGAAATAAAAAGTCGAAATTATCAGAGCTTGAATACCATCGGGGTCTTTTGTCTTAGAAAAGAAACCTGTGCTTAAGTGAAGTCAAGATTAGGCTTGCAGCCTTCACGTTTAAGGCCTTAAAGCACACTAACCAAGCTGAGGCTGTAAAACCCAAAGGCTAGATTAGTTTCATATGCTTACAGGCACAGCGCATCAATGAAAAGTAAACTTGGTTTTGATGGAAAATATCTTCAAACATAGGGAATTATGTGGCAGCAAAATATTACCTATAACGGAAAAACGTTCGAGACAGGATTAACTTATATATGAAGCGATTCGAAAGAGATCTATTTATGGCTGGCTAACGCCCTCCAAATGCACACAAATTGTCATTAAAGTTATACCCGGTAGTGTCAACCGTAGATCCAAAAGAGAAAGCAAAAGATAGAATGAGTAGATCTTGGATGATGACAGTGAATGAAAAAAGAAAAATAACACTTGCAAGAAATTCAAGCATCTAGCACAAAAATGGGGTGATTGATTTTTTTTCTCTATGGTCAAGACGAGAAGATTGGCAGTAGGATGATAACACTGTACAGTTTTATGTCCTATTTTTTTTTAAATACAAATTTATCTAAATTCAATGTAAATTTTCGGCATAACAAATAACTTGCGTTTTTTTTTAGTTTTTGAAACATCTGCTCTGGTTGAAAACAGTTTAATGTTGATTTGCACATCCTTTCATTCTGGTTAAAGATATTCCAACAGTCTTGTTTTAAAACTTTCTAACGAATAAGCCAGAACTATAAGACTGCTTAATATTTTGGGAAACTAACATTTTGATGGAATGCAACTACTAAACATGTTTTCCATTAAAAAAAATATCTGTGAGTGCTCAGAAGAATTCAGGTTTTTCAAATATTTACCAATATAGCGAGCACAACTTCCTCCTAAATTTTACTTTTTTGAGAATTTCTTCTTTTAATTTGCACATCACGATACTGACCGCGACATTTTCTACACTCACTTTCATTCTTCATTTTAAACTACTCGTATCATCTTCACGAAATAAAGAAACATTGATATCTGTATTATTCTCACAAAGCTTATTGCTTCAGTGTAAGAAATGAAAAGATGAGCATAAATTCAGACAACGTTTTGCTACATAATAAAGAGAATTGTGACCTAGCTTTCTTTGTGATTAAGAGATCACTGATCTATGGACACAATGCTTTCATTCTGTACTCACAAGCTTTCTGTGAGCCGTCTGTGAATGTAAATATAGACTAAACAGATGAAGCTAGGCTGTTTTTTTTTCTTGTTTCTACAAGACTCGAACTGCTCTCAGATGCAGCTATGCAAGCTTAAATTACTGAGCGCCTCCTGTTTACATAACCACAACCAGAATTGAGCCTCAAGTTCTAGACACTTAAAAACAAGAAGTAAAATATATTCGAAGCTCAAACTGCCTTAGGATAATTCTAAATCAATAGGTTAAATTTATAAACAATAAACGTTGCCCATTTGGACTATGTTCATTTTGTCTAAAATTAAATTAAAAAAAGAAAGAAACCATTAATCCAAGTCGTTAAGCTAACCCACCTGACGCCGCGCTAGCATAGCTCAGCCCTAGCAAAACTATAAGTATGTGGACAAAAATCATGATAGTGAAAGTATAGCTTCCGTCCGAGGAGAACACTGAAAGCAAAGTTAGATACGACAGCGACAAGAAGACGTAACGTTAAGTGTTCCGTTTTATTAAGGATTCTAGAAGCTGCTTTTTGAGCCATAAAAAAAAGTATTTTATTGCCCGTCATGTTTATTGATAAGACGGGCCATACATGATTGATTAGAAATAAAAAAAAAAAAAAAGAAGAAGAAAAAAAGAAAGAAAGTAAAAAAAAAAAAAAACCTGTGTGATGTGTTCCTTGTAGAAGAACGCATTGAGTTATAGATGTATTCTTATGAGCTTAAAACATACTCTTATGTCCCTGTTTATCTAATCAGATTAAAAAAAACTGTTGAAAGCAATTCATTTTTTATCCTCTGTATTAAAAAAAAATATTAAAAAGGTGTCTTAGTCTTATTCAATTCTAGTCATCGATGTGACACGTTGAATTTCAGAAACAAAAATTATAATTTAATAATTTCCTAAAATTTTTAGTTTTTTTTTAAATAATGTTGAATTAACAGTAACTTACTCTGCACTGGCCACACAATGAAAACACACACATACATGTTTCGGTGAAAACAGAGGCTGCTTTTTCTTTGCGTTTTTGTGCAACATTCAGAAGTTTTTCGTACTAGAACCTGCTTGTGCAAAACTATAATATATATGCAAAGGCTTTCCCGAAAAGGTTCTTTTAGGCTTCCTAAGAGAATCCATATAAAACAAAATGACCTGAATTTCTTTCCCGTTTACCATAGTAATGAGCTGCATACATTAAAGTCTTCTACACAAGAAATGCAAGTCACTTAAAATCACTTTTGTGTGTCCACGCTCATAGCAGTTTTTTAATTGTACTTTAATCTTATTGTAATAAAAAGATTTCTGTTATTATTTTTTTTCAAGAGATAGTTACATGGCTAACAGTCTCCTCATGTTTAGAAACTTCCTTAATTCTTTGTGAGAGACAAACACCTGAAGAAAAAAAACATGTGCATGGAGTCCGCGTGCTCCCTCTAAGGTTATTTTTTAAAATTAAGCTGTGCTTTAAAAAAAGTTATTGGTGGTCGTGTGCAAGTTAATCCATTCAGAAATAAAAATGCAAAGTTCATATTATTAAGGATTTACGTAGTAGATATAAGCACAAGGAAAGAATTTTAAAATTTCAAAGCCATGACTTAAGTTGTAAGTACGTGAAATTGAATGAAGCTGCTTTCCATGCTGATCTTTTGAAAATTGTACCATCAATAATATTGTAGATTTTATCTTACAATTCCAAACTAAGATAGCTTCTTCTTCACCATGCTTCTTCTTCACCATGCTTCTTCATCACCATGCTTCTTCATCACCATGCTTCTTCATCACCATGCTTCTTCATCAACATGCCTCTTCATCACCATGCTTCTTCATCAACATGCCTCTTCATCAACATGCTTCTTCATCAACATGCCTCTTCATCACCATGCTTCTTCATCAACATGCCTCTTCATCAACATGCTTCTTCATCAACATGCCTCTTCATCACCATGCTTCTTCTTCACCATGCTTCTTCATCACCATGCTTCACTTTAGACAAGAACTGTAGCCCCTCGTCCTCCAGCTCTCTGGATGGGCTTACAAATAAAACAGGCTAATGCAGAGCGCTGTCGGGTCGAAAAGAAATGGTTACTTAATAAACTGTCTATCCATAGAGAAATTTTAAACAAATGTAAGTCTGAAGTAAAAGCCCAGATAGTTTTAGCGAATAATATGAATTACATTACCAAAATAACTGAGTTCATGTCGTCAAAAGTCTCGATCAACATCACAAAAGAATTAAATCAATGTCTAATAAGGGCCGATGCACAAATATTCTAACATTGTTTTCTATTCACGAAGTACCTGATAAATTTAGAGCATTTTTTCAAGATAACAAGATAAGATCTTTACTTGACGGTTGTAAAACAGATATGTCACTTCAGCACAAACCATTTCTTGGAGATTCTTTTGACACGTGTCAAATGATGAAGAAAAAAAATGAAAGAATTGATAGTTCCCACCTTTCCAAGATCTTGTGATCTTGATCGAATACTAAGATCCTTCTTTTATGAGACACTTTGATAGTCTGTGTAATGTTGTCACTCAAATCATCCATGATTCTTTAGCCTCAGGCGTTGTATCAGAACCTTTCAAACAAGCCGTCACCAAACCATTGTTAAATAACCCAACTCTTTGTCTCGATGATTTGAAATAACAACAAGCAAGTATCTAATCTTTGAATTAAACACATTTACCAGCAACGGAATTTTCGACGCAAACCAATTCGTTTATTTCAAAAAGTCATCACAATAATGAGACCGCTTTGTTAAAAATATTTAAGGATCTTTTGATTGCTGTAGATGAGGGCAAGGTTTCTTTTCTCGTTCTGTTAAACCTAAGTACAGCTTTTAATACTATGGATAAAATATTCTCTTAGACAGGCTTTTGCACTCTTATGATATCTCTAAAATCATCTTGAAATGGTTCGCCTAATACCTTAAACATCGAACACAGACTGTTGCTGTACATGGTAAAATAACTTCTTGTTATGATTTAAAATTTGGTGTTCCTCAGGGATCTATGTTGGGACTTATACGATTTATCTTGTGTAGAAAGCCTCTTAGTTCAATTATAATTGCTCATGGTTTTGAGCATCATAAGTATTGCTGATGATACTCAACTTAATCAATCAGCCTCACCATCTGATTTCTCTAGGCTTATCCAAAGGTATTGTTATTATTAATATTATTATTATTATTATTATTATTATTATTATTATTATTATTATTATTATTATTATTATTATTATTATTATTATTATTATTATTATTATTATTATTATTATTATTATTATTATTATTATTATTATTATTATTATTATTATTATTATTATTATTATTATTATTATTATTATTATTATTATTATTATTATTATTATTATTATTATTATCATCATCATCATCATCATTATTAATATTATTTTTTTTACTCTCATTATAATAGTGAAATTGCGAGTCTATTGACAACTAATCACATTGAGGGATAAATAATTTATTGAAAGATATGGCATCTCTCCGTGCTTATGCAAGTAGTTGTGTATGACTGTTTCTTTTTCGTTTGGTACATAGACAGAAATTTATTTTGAATACCAGTTGCTATATTTTGTGTGAGAGTTTTTATTTTTTACTGATGTGAATTCGATGACATGGCCGAAACACATTTGATATTTTTAACCTGACTCCACAAGCGCGACCACGCCAGGAAAACAAAGGAACACCGTATGATCGCTGGGCTATGAATTGCGTTTTTTCTCGTTGATAATTATATTTACGAGCTAGTAGCTGAATCATATACTATACAGGTAAAAATCGTGCTTTTGAAATTCCAACACCAATTGCTTGTGTTTCTGATGAAACTAGCTAGTTTGTCATAGTGTCTATCGCCGAGGGATTGAGCAAACCTTTTTAACGTTTAAAGAGCTAGAGACTTTTGAATTGGTATAACTCATGGTTGTAAGAAGAAAAGTATGAATAAATGGCATTTTCATTAATCTTTGTTATACCCTATGAAGAATAATTTAATTCAAAAATATCCTCTGGTGTTGAGGTTGTCGACAAAGAACATCCTTATCTTCTTTTATTGAAATGAAGCAAAAACTAAGAGAAGTTTCCACAAAAGGATAAATTTACAAGCAGCTCAAACAGATGAAAGAGAGCAGCCTCCGATTGAGTTCGAGGGTATTCCCTGTGCACTAAGAAACTTAAAAATGTGTTACAAAAATATGATAATATTGTCAAATAGAATATACCGATTGCTTCGAAGACGCCTGAGACCTATAGGATATATAATGTGGAATTTAAAGAGGGAACAGTTTTAATTTTATATCGGCGGTTTCTTTTATTCCTCAAACGCTCGAAAACTGTTATTTGGATTCCATCTAATATTCGGTTTAAAGCAATGAAGAGATATTGGCAAGTCAGAGAGCTCTTGTGACAAAGAGGGTTCTTAAATTAGGAACTAAAGAGAATACATGCTTTGACTACTTCTGGCGATGAATTGTGTAAGCGCCACCAAATCGCATGAATTTCTTTCAAATTTTGGGAAAAGACTGCCAAAAAAGCAAATAGTAAACACGTAAAAATAAATAGAATACTCTAAACTGCTCTTCATGTCTAATCAACAGTTTTCTGTCAAAGGTGGAGGTCTCGCTCCTGGACAATGGTTTAGACAGTTTTTATACTGGCAAAGTGTTATATACTTATATAAATTCGACAAGTGAGTTAATATCTCAGGAAATAAAAATTACCTGGAAGAAATTACAATCTATAGCAGAAAATAACTAATTAACTGTACTTTTTCCTAACTTTCGTGCACATTTTTCATAGAACGAAACTAGAGCTTTAAGCCCTATTTTGTTTTCTTAAGTCAGCAAAAATTATATTAAAAAAGGGTCTTAATTGTTTGCTAAATCGTTTGAATTTAAACTATGAATACTGTATTGAATTTGCATGGATATAAGGACGTATTGAGAGAAAGAGGAAAGGTGTTGAATAAGATTTATAACGAGTAGGATATTATCATTTTTAAACAACATCTCTGAGTGACTTGGCGTCGGTAAGAGATAGGTCCATATTTAAAATCTCTCTTTCACGGTTTTGGTGTGGCGCGGATCACGCGCGACCTAGGCGTCGAGTCGCGTCGCGCATAAGGAAACATAGCCTCAGCATTTACTGTATCATGTACTTGACTTTCTGAATGTCATTTAACACTTTTCGTTTTAGCCTCACAGCTCTATCGTGACTCTCAGATTTTTATCACCAGCAGAAGTAAGTGATTTTAGAAACATATTGATAAAAAAAAATAAAGCTCATACCAAATGAGTCAATTTTGTGCATTTGTTGGTGTAAATCCTGTGCTGCAACAAGATAATATGAAAAGAAAAAGAAAAAGTAGATTTTTTTCTTCCTTCCTTGCAGTCGTTACTTTAATTAAAAGCAGGAGTTAAATAATTTTTAATAAAGATATTTATTTTCAAAACATATATCTACCTATAAAAGAATTTTTCTTTTAGATAAATAAGTGTTTAATGTAAATCAACTGCGGTGAAAGCTCGAGAGTCAAATCAGCAAACATGCCTGGCTACGTCTTCGATTATACTCCTAT